>JANTCA010000737.1:0-12489 GCA_024741275.1 Chironex yamaguchii
GCTTTCGTTCAGAGTAAAATTTCCAATGATAGAGGATTAACACCTCGTAAGCGCATTAAATTCTGCAGCGAAAATGGGCAATTTTTGCATGTTACACGATCACTTTTCAACGTGTTGGTCCAATATCAGAAAAAGTGATGGCAAAAAGTGATCGGCTAACCCGGCTCTAAGGATGAAATTACTTGATAAAACGAATCCCAGGGGCATCAAAATTGACTTAAAAACCTCTCCACTGGCTCCCCTTCTGTTCGCAATCAAGGACCGCACCAACAAACTAAAACTCGCATAAGTTATTGACTAACTATTGTAATTTATTACCAAAAAGTGTACTCACAAATGTACAACGTTGCTTGTTGTCCCTTGTGTCAGATATTTCTGCTCTCCCTGAGCTCAACTGAGATGACCTTAGTTTCACTGAATTTCTGTTCTTTTTATACAAAAATATTATTCTAAGTTTAGTTAAAATTTCTTTAAAATGTTACAAGTACACAGATTTCATGGTAGTTTGTCAGAGGATGAATTTTTCCTTCAAGTCTGAAGTAAACAACTTTGGCGTAATCGCATTTGACGTCATCAGATGTTACATTTGGGAATTTTGATTACATGTTTGAGATGCTTGTGTCACTATATTACTAAATTGACTTCGCTTTGTTTTCATAAGCAAGAATGAATGTATATCCATGTACATAGGAGTAATTGTTACTACATAAACAAGAGAGCAAAATGCATCATAGCACGTAGCAGTTTTTAACTAACTGAGCTTAACCTTCAACAGGAATCAGTAGCAACTTCAATATAAACAAAAAACGTCTAAACAATCTGATAAATGATATTGGAACACCAGTCACATCTCCCCCAGAACCTTAAGGTTCTGCGCAGGAATTTACGTGGTTGATATATATTGACTGATTGGGCAGGCTGGCCATAACAACTGCTATAGGAATTGAAAATTTCCTTTTGTGGTATAAACGCATATGCCATGTTATTTTACTCTGTCATTGCTTCATTGCCTAATTGTTCTTTGTTCTGGTCTGCTTCATCAACCATGGCCAATCATAGACCAATTATATGTTTAGGTTTACCATCAACTTCCACCTTGACTGGTGAAAGAATTGCACTTGCACACTTATTCACCCAAATGATTATGCATCTTGTGTTAGGAAGGTTTCTCGTTCAACAAATCTCCAATGGAATAAGACACGCACGCACTCTGATCACTTACATCTTGTCCAGAATTTTTACTGGGCTGTCTCCGCTATATCAACAACAATCAATGATTGTAAGGCAAATGGAGCCACCATGGTGAGTAATATCTGTTGCCAGTTGATATCAAATTTTGTCTGACTTTAAATCCCCTGAGCATACTTTACAGGCGATGGATCTATTGAGCAGCATCTTCTTACCACAGCTTTTACATCTGCTTTATCCACATTTCCCATGTTGCATTTTGCTAAATAGAATGATCTATCAACTCAATGAATGAAGCCTTACCAGGTCCAACACCTTCTGCTTGCCATCAGGCAATTGTTTATTCACAGTCGCTGTCATGCATAATTTACTTTGATCACATGACTGCAAACTGTAACATGTATTGAGGGCTGGGAGTATGTTGACTGCCCCTAGCATAAATATAATCCTCGTCCGATGAAGTGGTGCTCTGCTCAATATCGATGGGGTGTACAGACTTCTTGGCACCCAGTATTCGTGGGTTATCCTGCTTTCTTTTCAAACATTTGAAAAGTGATCCTTTTTACCATAATGGACCATCATGGGGGTATGCTCTTACACGTGAATAACACTTAGATGGTTTCTTAATGTCCAATTTTTTTTGTTTCAACAACAGTTGTTGATTTCAATTCTATATCCTTTGCCCGAAAGGTGCTTTGCTCATCTAGTCTACCTTCCAACAACATGGATATCTGGGGCGATACGACTGTCCTGAGGTGGAATCGGCATGGCTGTGGCAGTATGGGAACCAGTTAAGGAGAAGCAGGCGAAGAAGATATCTTGTTAGCTGTAAATGAATAAACCCAGGTGTCTTTTTAAATGCTGATTTGTGCTCTAAGCAGGTATTATCTCAATCCTACTTACACAGATATTTATAGCAAATAAAGCGGCCATTGCCACCAAACTTGCTCATTTAACTTATCGACTTTACTCAATCGGTTTTCTTGAAGATATGCTTGTGTGCTTGGCAGAAATAGGTAGTGTCTGTGTAGTGATTTGAACTCTTTAAGTCAGAAGTGAATTGTGGTAAGTTGAAATAGTGTCTTTTCAAATTGAATTTGCTCAAAGAGAGGCATCGCTTAGAGGGTGTGTCCGATGGATCTAACACTTCGGTTAGAAGAATTGCACACAATTGAGATGGGGACGAACAGTACATAGAGCTGGGGGCGTCGTTCATGATAATTGGGGATGTTTTTTGGTCCCTCAAAGGTAACAATGTGATTATATGGACTTGTTAGTGGCTGTAGGTAACCAAGGAGTATTTTACAGCATAGAGGAGAAGATTAAGCGTGACGAACTATTTGTTAATAGCGGGATAGTACGGATGTAGCAGATGACTGAGCAGATAGTAATAGGCGTCTATGGAAAACTATTTATTGGACATAACTTTGTATTGTTTTGAAAGGCTGTATGATAGCAGGTATTGTTCTAAAATTTTGGCTTATAGCTGCGATGAATAGTGCCTTAGTTTTGAAAATGCTAGTCTTTGTCCACTCAGTGGAACTCCGTGGATGTTTGAAGTTTATCATCCCTTGAGTCGTAAGATTTTTTGACTTGTGTTTCAAGAGATGAGTAAGAACGACGATAATGAAAATGTATATAGATTACTTGTGGGTAAAAGCACATGATGTTTGTCAGTAGATTTACCAATATGAAGATACGCAGTTGGTCATTATGCTACGATTTGGCGATTAAAAACTGTGTAAAACTATATTAACAATTGAGGGTGATTTTGAAATTTTGGCTTTGACCCTCTTTGACCATGACTGGACTCCCTTTCAGGTTATAATGGGAGTACCCCCACCTCGGAATTCAAGTAGCGAAGTTTGCCTTTTATTCCTTTTGATGAAACACCTGTTTTGTTGCTTGAATAAATGCTCGACCATGCGCCTCGTTTTCAATCACTAAAGTGATACGTCAAAGTCTCGCACAGTCACGCCCCCTAAATTCAAGGTTGGCTGTTGATGTGGCTTGGCAGTAGATTCAATTCTAATTTCAATACGATGGCGTTGTCAATTCTGCTGTTTGGGTCAACAGGCCCAACTGGTCAACAAGTTCTTAAACAGGCCTTAGCAAAGGGACACAAAGTGACTGCGGTTGTTCGATCTGTTGAAAGATTACAAGGTTTTGAACATGAGAATTTAACGTTGAAAGTTGGCGATGCAAGAGACAGCAGCACGTTTGACGATGTCGTCGAAGGACACGATGCTGTCATTAGTTGTCTTGGTTCTAAAGCGGTATTCTTTGGCACTGTTGATTTATACAGCACAACTATAAAGGAAATTCATCAGTCGATGGTCAAACACAATGTTAAACGGGGTGTTTTTATGTCAAGTTGGGGTAGTAAACCATCATCAAGTACAACCTTCTATTGGCGTATTGTCAGCTGGTTTATTCGGGCCATTCTTGCTGATATGGCACGCATGGAAGATTATTTGGAAGAACATGCGAAAGATATTGATTACACAGTGGTTCGTCCACCTGAGTTAAATGCAGGGAGTGCTAGTGAGCAGGAGATCATTATCAAGGAGGATGCCTATTTTATTCCAGGTATTGCTACGAAAGTTACTAGAGCTGACGTTGCCAAATTCATGCTGCAATGCCTTGAAACCGATCAATATAACCAGAAGATGTTTTGTATTGGATTTAAAGAGTATCAACCATAAAGACGTACTTCAGTCGGGAGATTGTCGTTAACTTGTTTAATGAATAACTCGTATAAACACATGTCTAGCTTAATGTTAAATAGGGTCAATGGTATGTGTTTATTTTGCAGTTGATAATCAACCATTGCACGATGTGCCCAAATAAATACTCGTACGTTTTAAAATTTGTGTCAACTTTTAATATTAGGGAAGGATATTTGCTTCACCGCACGCGGAACCTTTTTAGGGACCCAGGGGCGGATTCAATCTACAGCAACTTCCCCCAAAGCCTAGGTCAGATTTTTAAAACAAAAGAATGAAATAGAAACCTGTCGTATCTTTTAACACTGTAGTCCGCAAAATACTTTATAATTCAGGATTAAGAAAGTTCTTTAATGGTGAGTAGAGAGTATAAGTGAGTTAGATGGAGAACTTCAACAAGAAGGCTGTGATGTACAAATTCCAGTTGTATATCCCCGAAAAACAAATCTCTTTACAGCTTGAGATATTTCTCTGAGCCTATATTCCATCAAAGCTCAATTACTTGCATCTTAAACCAAAGTAATCAAATTTCTGGATGAGAAGGCCATTTAAAAGCCAGTAGAACTCTCCAGAACAGTACAGAATGCTATAAAACACAGTAGAACATTTAGAAGGTTTTAGAACAGAATAGAATCAAACTTTGTAGAAGCTTCATTTGAATATTGCATCAGTATTGTTCCTGCAGCACAGGGAAGGTTTCTAGAAGGTTCTAGACGTCCATAACAAAACCTAAAAGATTAGTTTTCGACAAATTCGTCTGCAACTTTCATCATGTGCATCATTGTATATCTAGCTCTTAGTATCAGTAACATCACCATGCTTAGGAACCTCTATTATGCAGACCAATTTTACCTCTTAACAGCGCGTTTCAAACTGGAAATCTGAACATTGGACATTTGTATTTGTTAAAAGCCAACAGGTTAACATCTCTGAGAGCCACCTATAGTTTACTTAACCTCTGCAGAAAATCCTACTATTTTGAGACGTCAAATAGGAACGCAAGTTGCCTCTTCAGCAAAGTTGGCAGCCAGTAGGAATCTGAGTTGGCTTGGGCAATTGTTGACAGTAAAGTTGTGAATGAGAAAGACCAGGCCTATTATGGGACGGCATGAATATATCGAACAGGTTGATTACTAAAACGTGGACATGAATTTCTTTGACATTCAAAATTTTTGAAAACAAAAATATTAAAAACACCAGACCTAAACAACACCAAGACCTCGAGTTGTCAAATTTAAAGAATTCATTTTTACCTTTGGGTCAAGGGAATACATAATGATAGAACAATTTCTTGCTCGTCTAAAACTCTATTGATATATTTACAATTCAAAGACAAGATCCGACTGACTTTTACGGAATATTAAAGGGGTATTCATTAAAAAGAGAAATAAAATTTTATTGTAAGTCATTAAATAGAGAAATACCTGATATAATATTATAGTGCGTTAATCTACCCATGGTGTCGTCACATTCCGCCACAACGACTGGAAATATCTGCACTGAGCTGATAACGACTGGAAATGTCTGCACAATTTCATGCCACACAGCCATGGTCGTAAGAAAATCTTGATTGCGCAAGCCCTGTTTTTCTAGATATGACACCAGGATATGTTGGCCTGCCTGAGTGGTTTGTCTAAAGTGGTAGACAAAGTAGGATTGAAACAGTTTTTCCTTCTGCCCTAAAGCGGTAACCTGCATATTCAACCCTGCGTTACTTTACTTTGTACAAATATTGCTTCATGATGATCATAAAGACAAAATAAGTTTGATTTAATTGAATTTAAGTTCTGAAAAATGCCCTACTATTATTTATACGTAGAAAAAAATAGGAATGCTAAGACTAATGTATTGTGAAATTTACAAATGTTTACCAGCTTAACTGACCATAATGATTAACCTATTATGTAATTTTCCCATATTGTACTATTTAAATAGAATAATCAATTTTAATTGTAATAATGATCAAAAGACAAAACGTGTTATTCATCACGTGTATTGCTCGTGCTTTCGTAGAGTATTGTTAGGCTGTGAAATTAAAGTAAGTTGAATTTGTTACTAGTGAATGCGTGTTTTGATAATGATTTCTTCTCTGAAACGTAAATGGACTACACCCCGATAGGCACACGCTACCTTATTGAAGCCAGGTGATGTTCGCGCGCATGCTAACTGAGGCCATGACGCATACTATGATTTCCAATTAGGGGGTAGAGCTTCTCTAAGCTACTTACAGTGTAATAAAGTACACCTGTAAGTAACTAATAACCTACTTTAATTAGAAGTGATGTTGGAAGCGCAGTTTGAAGCGGATGGTAAAGTATGATGATTATGATGCACCCTTCGACTGATATGGAGGCATACCACCAGTTTATGTTGTATTAACAGCATAAATTCAATTGACAAATATGGGCAGATGATGATACAGCAATCGCATCATATCAGAATTCCTTATATAGCTTGATATTCATTACAAATAGAATACCACCATATAGACTTGCTCTGTGTTTCTCATCTGACAGCCCCTCACTTTGATCCAGCTCCACACATCAACAGGAAAAGCTGCTTGTCTGTTTAGTCCCATTTCATCTTAACTCCATTCGTTAAGAAGCAGGGTTTCTCCATTTGCAAATGTAATATTGTGCTGGTGTTGACATTATTTTTAAACAAAATTCAAGTCATCTCTTGTCAAAGTCAAGACCCCTTGATTACATTACAATGCAACATGGACTTGCTCAGTGCTTCACATTTGACAGCTTGGTACCTGCACTCAGCTCTGCAACATCAGTTGTAGGAGACTCTGGTTTTGGGGGATCTTTTGACCTTGTCTAGACTTGTTAAGAGGCGGTGTCTAAAAGGGGTTCATGACCACTGAAACGCCAGCGGTTAATAGGTACGGTCTCTTAATTCTTAAATCAAAAAAATGTCAAGTAATCTCTAGCTTGTTAGTAAGACTACCTTCAAAGTTCTAAAGATAAAGATGAAACTCGGAGTATTGTTTCACCTGAGAGGGTTTGAAATGTGATCATTTGATGTCAATAATCATAGTTCACACATTGCTATGCATCAGACATGATCGTAAGGAATCTACAACGTTAAGATGTCGATTGCTGGTGATAACATTCGTTTAAGAGATTGCCCGTCTATAAATATAGAAATAGATGTACGTCATTAGGTCTATTTCGTCTTGATAAAAGAAACATTTGTATGCAGGATAGGCGTTGTACTATTGTAGTTTATTTCCCTCGATCAGACGTCTTATGCATTCAGAAAATGGTAATTTGACTCAACACGTGCTTGAAATCGCGCAAAAGCACAATTTTATCTTTCCTTCAGATAGATAATTATGCGATATATAAATTGCTCAAACAAAATATGTTTGCTTTTATTTTGCAGCTAACATCATAAATTAATTGCACATGCATAAAAAGTTGCATGATATTAGAACGGATGAACCACAAAATTCTATCTTTCTGACTGCGTTATTGGCTAGACCTAGGCTGTGAATTAACCTTCCTAACAAAATATAGCCAACCCGTGTTTCTGATTATCATCACCAGATTAAGTCTCAGAGAAAGTGGTAAATTGGAACTCCGCAAACAGAGATCTTTTTTGAAGCAATCACAATTTAACTTTCCTTCCATAAAAATCCATGCATAGAAAGAAGAGTGACGGAGAAGCGCTGTCTTTATTTTAAATCTCACTGTCTTACTTATCACTTTCATTTTACTATGTGTATTCCAGCCGAAATAAACAGGGCTCGGCTGCAGGTGATAAACCCATTAGATAGTTGAATGATTGTACTATTTTTATTGGGTCGTTCGCTACAATGTGGGTAGACAACGACTTCGTGTAGTAATGTATTAAGGCGCTCATTCATTTCTTTCCTCGTTTCAAATTCAAACCATCATTCCATCTCAGTCAGTGTTGAGGTTCAAAAGTGCGGGTACATTTCTGCATACGTTTTTATTCGCCTTGCAACGCAATTTTCAAATAGATTTCAAATAGAAAAGAAAGCAATGAATTGTGTTTGCGCAATGCGTAATTTACAAACAGAATTCCTTTCCTTGTTTTGACTCAATAGACAGTTTCTATGTGTTTTATAAAACAGTGATTGTTTAATTGTGATTGTGAAGCTAATGTTAATTCGATCAAGAGGTCAGTCGTTTTCATAGAGAAATTTCTGAATTGTTTATTATTTTTCAGTAATCAGAATGCATATATCTTCAATTCTCTAGGTTGGTGTACTCCTGTTGAAATGCGTGAAAGACTTGTATTCTGAGTCTTAAGGTACATAACATAATATGCAAAGTAATTGGAGTCTGTTACATTTTAAAAAATTGGTTTTTATTAGTAACACAATTGTATATAGTCGTGATCTTTTTGTTTCCCGTGAAGAAAATCGAAATTGATATGAAAAAAATACGTAGATGCGAGATAAGTCGTGTAGAAAAGATAACAATTAGGTTCCAGGCAATCAATTTTAAGAAGAATAATCACTTCACTTAGTTTTTTGGCATTTTGTCGTCTGAATACTCCAACATTTTTTTAAAAACTACATCAACACGGTAACCATTTGACAAGTCTAGGTTATGAAAATAATGGCTGCTTTTACAACTTTAAAGGAAAGTAGTGCTTTTGTATTGTATAGTTTTGCTAGGATATTTATCTTCGTCGGTGTTCACATATTTCTGCCGCCTGAGAAATCAGCACAAAATACTCATTGCGGTCATCTGACTTGAACACCCTTATACCTTAGTCTGGAAAAACTCACAGGTGGTCAGAGTGAAGAATAATGGCATAAAGACAAATTGAGGCAGATAAGAAGCTTTGCTTGGTTAAGCCTTGGAACAAACAGCCTTAATGATTTCACGCAGAAACTAATGGAGGTTTATTACAGACCCAACCATCTAATAGGCTTGTTGCTCCTTTTCATTCAACTAGGTCGAACTGCCTTTAACTGAATGGCATTAAAAGGGTGATGGAGGCATTTGTTATCATTGGTGAAAATGTCTGATCAAGGAGAAATGTAGTATAGCATACTAGATTGTACAACAGAGCTTAAAAATGCCATAAAACACCACTATGGCCATATATTTGATTTTGTAGTATATGAATATGATCTCTTTTCTATATAATAACTTCATCATTCCACGCTGTTTTCTGTAGTTAAACGCATGCGCCTTAGGGACAACAATGGAAACGTTTAGCTCGCAGGTAACATGGGATGATAGTAATAACAACAGGCTATAAGTTATTATATGCAATGAATGTAATAACAACAGGCCATAAGTTATTATATGGAATGATACTAACAACAACAGGCTATAAGTTATTATATGGAATGATACTAATAACAACAGGCTATAAGTTATTATATAGAATGATAGTAATGACAATAAGCTATAAGATATGATATGGAATGATAGTAATAACAACAGGCTCTAAGTTATGATATGGAATGATAGTAACAACAACAAGCTATAAGTTATTGTATGGAATGATAGTTGTTGGGTTTCGTCTCAGATTAGCAAATATCAGCAAGAAACTGCCCTTCTGTGTGGACATCCTCTTTATTCCATGTCGTCCATGTTTACAACTCCTCGCTCGCTTGTGGGGCGGAAGTACAGGTATCAGTACATACATCACTTCCGTTAAGTGGCATGTCAGGCGGGGAATGTACACTGCATATGTAAACAACTGCTAGGACACTACATTTCCCCCTGTGTCAAATTATATGTAATGTTACTAAAGGTTAACATTAAACCAGTCCAATTTACTATAGTGTCCTGAAAACCAAAAACACAATATAATTACAATAAATGTTGCTGGTATCTGAAAATACCGGTTAATAGCCAAACATTAAATATATATAATAAACAATGTACATCAAATAACTTCCAATCGACAATCCACTTTTTGTTTCATATTACTACAGACTACAACAGGCAACGCGGACCTTCACGGTCCTTACCGCTGGGCGCTAGGTTCACGATTGGGCCTGTGTTGGCAGTACTTTCCCATTTGGTAATCAGCAAATCGGGCTGGCAATCCAGTGGTCCACCTCAGTACATCACCTCTCGGTACTTGACGTCGAACTGGTGTCACCGGCATGTCTGGAGTGACTATCGGTCTGCTGTCATTTGGAGCCTTGCTGACAGGTGTACTCGTGACCATCTTGGCAGATCTCTCAATCTGAGGGGTCGCTGGAACAGCAGGCGAGGTCATCATCTGCTTTGTGTGTGCTACATTGCGCCAGTATTCAAGAGCATTTGGCTCAACTGTCACCTCATTACCCTGGTGGCTGACTACCTGGTATGGCTCTGGCTGGAAACGTGGTTGTAGCTTTCCTTGTGTTCCTGGGGACGTCTCTCTTGGTACTGCAGCTCTTCTCTCATCTGCATACTTCTTCCCCTCCATCTTGTTCTTCCAGTTCTTGTCACGGACTTGCTCGTCTCTACTATCTCTGTCTGATCTTAAGCTGGGCAACTTTATCTTAGCATCAAAACTGAATAATGATGCCAGGGTTACACCAGTGGTACAATGAGGTGTTGTTCTGTAGGCTAGAAGAAACTTTAACACTTTGGTGCTAGGTCTCTTCTTTCCAATCTTGGCATTCACTATGGTGTTATCAAGATTTAGATTGAATCTCTCCACCTCTCCAGTTGCATGTGGCCATAGCAGTGGCGATGAGACATGTTTCACCCCATTTCCGGCCAAGTAATCAAGAAACATCATGCTTGAAAGCTGGGTACTGTTGTCTGTCTTCAGGGTGTATGGAAAGCCAAATCTCACAAAGATGTCATCTAGTGCCTCCAGTATTCACTCGGTGGTTGTTGACTTCATCAGAATTACTTCTGGATACTTGCTGTAGTACTCCACAATAACTAGCAAGCTGGTACCATCGGGGTATGGTCCTAACAAGTCTATGGCTAAGTCCTGCCATGCTCCTGATGGCATCTCTGACCTGGGCATCGGTTCTGGTGGGGCAGCTGGTGTCTGAGTCGGCTTTTGGTCTTGACTTTGCCCTGATGGTCCTCATGTGCCTGCTCCACTACCTTCTCTCTCAATGATTTAGGCATCAAAATCCAGTTCCCACGGAGAATCATCGATCCGTATCTCCATAGCTCATTCTTCAAGGTTGTGTAATGAGTCAGTGTGCACCTTGACCAATCTTCTGACTGTATACAGTGTCGTACTACTGCCAACTCTTCATCCTTCTCAAACTCTTCCTCTAACTCAATGATCATCAAAGATGCAGGTGTAGCATACCCGGCCATATACCTGACTATATCTATCCCCCCTCCACTCTGATCCTTGGGCCTTTTCTGGTTGAGTCTAGATAGGGCATCAGCAATGTTTCCTTTGCCAGGACGAAGTACTACTTTATAGTCATATCCCTGTAATCTCAAGACCCATCTGGCCACTCTAGCCAACAACTTCCATATTGGTGTATTCATGAACTCTAGTGCCTTGTGGTCAGTCTCTAAATCAAACTGACAGCCAAATACGTACAGATTAAATCTTTCACAAGCCCATACAAGTGGGCCTCTTTCTTACTTTGGGAATATCTCTTCTCAACGTCCATCAAGTTCTGTGATGCGTACAAGATTGCCACCCAATTACCATCTTGAAACTGGGTTAGTACTGCTCCCAGGCCTTCTGGTCCGGCATCAGCTATAATCCTGGTTTGTGCCTTATCAGAAAAGTATTTGAGTATCTCTCGATGCGTAATAATGCATCTGCATGTTTCTTTTCCCACTCAAACTCTACTCCTTTCTGTACCATCTTCCACAGTGGCTGTGTTACCTGAGAGAAGTCTTGTAAGAACTTGGCAAAAAACTGTACCAGGCACATATAAACACGGTGTAATTGTTAATATAGAATGATATTAATAACAGCAGGCTATGAGGTATTATATGGAATAATAATAATATAGACGAAAAATCCCTCAAATGCACCAAGTGCATCATGCATTAATGTCTAAAGTTTTTATTCCCGGCCAGTCGAAACAGTAGCTTCGTCTGCAAACTGGAACCAATCAAGAGTCAGAGGAGGTTTTAAAAAGACTTCCTAAGTAGAGAGTGTTTTTCGAAAATGATTAATAAATAAATGTTTTATTAACAAGTTAACAAAGTTAACGGGCTAAAACAGTCTGTCTCTGCAAACTGCTTTCCGAACATGAACAAATTTAGTTTGAAATCAACGCAAATGAATGTAGTGAAAAGTGTGTTCGTCTTGATAATTGTGACTTTCGAGTATCAGGGAATTTCAAGGTTGTAGTTTTAAAAGACTGGTCAACTTCACCAAAAGCATTTTTGACCAGAAAACCGGCAATCTCTGCTTAGGTTTGACTTGCTTTAGAACATGAGGCAAATGAGCTGTCAGTTTCAACATTGCTTAAATGATCTGCAATATAAAAACTCTGAGCAGCTTGAAATGAATGCACTGCTCCACCCTATCGTGCTTAGGCTAAAAGAAGCAGCAGATTGAAACTTTAAAAGAGAAGCAGAAGCTTGAAATTTTTAAAAAGAAGCAGCAGATTGAAATTTTTAAAAAGAAGCAGAAGCTTGAAATTTTT
>JANTCA010000738.1:0-12489 GCA_024741275.1 Chironex yamaguchii
ATGATTTTAGCGCAATGTCGCAAATTTTCAAGGCGATTTTCAAGTTTTGTACCACAAAAAGATTGTTCAATTACTAATTAAAAGAAAGTGAAAAAAACCATAATGTAATTTGCAACATATTGTAATATTATTGACTGTGCAAATTCGGTGAAGGGAATAGGGGAAGTGCATTTCAAAATTGATTGATTTAATGATTAGAGTAATACTCCATTTTTCATAACAGTTAACGGTTACCTTGTGACAGCCTCACACCAACCAACAGTGAGCTTCGATATCTACAGGATAGGTTCAGGAATTAATTTGGGGAAACTCTGAGAAAGGGGCAGCCTTGACGCAGTGGTTAGATCCGTCGACTTCCAATCCGATGGTCAGGGTTTGTATCCAGCTATCAGTGGTGTCAACGAGGGCATCCGACCTTAAATCCCCCGTGTCTCAGCAAAATTCCTTACACGTGAGGCACAATCAAAGCCCCAAATTAACGCTCAAGTGGGTTCCCTGGAGACAAACTGACCTAAAATGAGTTTTAAACTCTGAGAAACAAACCATTACCCCAGGTGGTGACCAAAAACAACAAGCTTGTGCTTTCCAAGCAGAATGTTCTGACCACTGAACCACCAGCACCTTGTTTCTTAGAGGTGAATTTGGGATTTCGTAATTAAATATTGTGTCGCCATAACCGAACTATTAACGTTACTCTCCTTCTTTCTAGGGATTTCTAGTGTCTTTTCTAAAAACGGGACGTCTCTTACGTCTGTTTCGTGTTGCAAGAAGAATAAACAGATATACTGAATACACAGCAGCTTTGCTTGGTCTTTTGATGTTTTCGTTTGCATTGCTTGCTCATTGGTTTGCCTGCATCTGGTATGTAATTGGATATCAAGAACTTAAAGATGGCGTCGAAGTAGGATGGCTTCATGAATTGGGTAATTAAGACCTTATCAACATCTTTCTCGGCAGTTGTGGCATCCCTTTAATCTGACTTTATTTGATATAACTGTGTAGCTTGAATGTAATAGTGAAGATCTTAAAATTACATCACAGCGTTCTGCAATTATTGTCTGAATATTTTGAAAAGTTGGTGCTTCGTGTCTTGACATAGATAAACTTTTGATTCCGAAGTTTATAGAAAGCAGGGTTACGGATAAACTTAATACAGATCAAACTTTTCTCAATTTAGCATGTCATGGTATTTTCCAGAGATGCATCAGGCAATTTCGCATTTGTTCAGACTCGACGCTGTCTTCTGACTACTTTCCTTTCAAATGTCTACTTTCTAGAATTTTTGCGTGTTAATGGGCTTAAGAACTATTTCACATCTCTGACAGATTTTGGTGGACTTTAACTTAAGAGCTGAAAAGCCAAAATTTATATTGCATACTTTTGCATGCAAGATTTTGCATGTGAGAAGATAATTAATAATCTACAGCAAATGACTCGTTAGCGTAAGGCTTTGGTATTGTTTTAGTTGTTCAATCTGATAAAATATATGATGGTAAATTTATGTGAATTGAATCAGAAGAAAAACAACCCTCTGCTTATACAGTATCACTGCTTATATCTTAATAAATTTTAATCTAAAACAGTGGCACTTGTTTTGGTTTCAAGGGCTTCAGATGGGCTATAATAGGTCACATGGGTCATCGCAAGGCCCCACCTACGGAGAGGCGTACGTCAGTGCATTTTACTTTATCCTGACAAGTTTGACAACAGTAGGATTTGGCAACATTGCACCAAATACATCTGGAGAGAAGATATTCTCCGTTATCGTGCTACTTTTAGGAGGTAAGGGATTACTTATAGCCCTCAAGCTATTTTTATGTAAGTGCTGGGATTGATTGCTAATGGAATAAAAAATAGGTAAGCAGTGTAACAAATAGTGTTTTTGGAAATATTATAAGTAAGTAATTTGCTGATATTTTTCTTTTCGACATTGCCTTTATGTTTGCATTGTGCTTTGTTAGTACTATCGTTTTTCTTGTAAACTTTTGGGAAACTAATATATACCAAAAACAGGGGGAAACTTATGAAGGAGAGTTCAAGCTTAACTGAGTAGCTGCATTATTTTTTTGTTGGGAAGATGAAAAATTTCGAACTCTGGAGTGCTCATTTTGCGCTGCTGCTACTTCAAGTGGTTCCTTTAAGCTTCAGGTTCTCGTGCTCCCAATGTGGCACCTTGAAGTGAACATCTTCATATGAAGGCGGCATTTGACTTTCAAAACTACCTTCTTTTTGAAACGGGTGACTTACAACCTTCCTGATCAATCTAATTGCAACAAAGTCGATTTTTTGCTGCATGTTCTTAGTGTTTAACATCATGCTTTTGCTGTTTCCCTTATCGTCAGCTTTGATGCAGTCAGCTATCTTTGGTAACATGACCGCTGTTATTCAGAAGTTATATGCTGTACGTGCACGTTTTCATGCGAGAGCTACAGAGGTCAAACAATTTGTAAAACTTCATCGCATTGAAGGCGATTTAAGGAGGAGAATTGAAGATTTCTTTCTAACACACTGGTCGGTCAGCAAAGGCGTTGATACAAATGAGGTATGTTCCATTGAGCTTGTGAAAGTAGTTAAACTTCAGTTTGCATACAAGTTGACATCCATTTGTGTTAATTTGTCCTTTGCATATACAACATTTCTTGCACAGTGAATGCGACATTCTTGGTCAATACACGTTTGACTTCAAACTTTTTTCTGTAAGTGCTGATATCAACTAGTGAAGAATTGTTTTTTTAAATCGCTTGTGTATCACAAGTTTCAGCCTCCAATGTAAGAACTTAGTTCTTGTTGTTATTCCTACAATATTTATTTTAGCGCTTCAGTAGTACTTACAATAAATTCACTCTATAAATTTGCCCCTGCTATGTTGTAACAGAAGAGGATTATTTACGGCTGGCACTGTGACAAAAATGTATTTCCTACACGAGGAATGGTAAAATCATTGACAAAATAGAGGCTATACATTTGCTTTGTTTTTAAAGACTATGGCTCTTATTTAACTGTTTATTTCCAACTTGATATTTAAAATACTTTGAAATTCATGCTCTCCAGTATGGAAAACGTTTACCATCCCAAGGGTGACATGTAAAGTTGTCAAGAGTACTGGATATTTAAGCCGATTTGCCTCTTCTTTTCTCTTGTGCCAGTTACAAGAATTTAATTAAATTCGTCTCCTTTCAAAATGAAGGAAAATTTGGAAAACGTCCAGTATAACATGCTCTAGCATAATATTTCTACTGTGGTCTTCGGAAATTAATTTTGTATATTGGTCTAATGCATCGGCTCTTTAGTCGTTGTACTGCGAAAAACGTTTTCATCGATAATTGGACCACAAAACTTCGGAAACCTAATAACGTTCGAATACGCCAATTCAAACTGCAGTATAACTTAAGTATCTCCTTTCATGTCCAATGCAAATCCTTCATGGCTTTATAGAGTATTTGCCAGTCGAAATCACTCGAAGGCTCTCAACGTAATTTGCGCATTAAAATGCTTTTAAAACAACTGCCACGTAATAAATAACAAAGCCATCAGCGATAAAAAAATTGGTCTGTGGTAAATGAAAATAGGTTTAAATGTACAAATAACACAATGAAATAGCATATATCTGGCTCATTAGAGTACTTGAGTGATGACATCATAAAAATCTGTTTCTAGAATTTAAAAATTTTGGTCTAGGTTTCTCGAAGAGCTCAGAAAAAAGCAACATTATGACTTAAATAACTATAATTCAGAAGCAAATAACTCACTGATCGAACAGTTTCTATACTATAGTAACTATAGTTATTTAACTTCAACATAACAGAAGCCATAATGTCTTTCTTCACGAACATTATGACTGTTATAAATTATTGTTGGATCTGATATGAAGAGAATAGCTTTATCTCCAAGGAAAAGAGTAAGCCCTAAAAATTGACGATCTAGAATTTTCCATGCCGTCCTCTCTCTCTCTCTCTCTTGCTCTTGCTCTCTCTTAATGCCTAATTGTTTTGGAACATTGTTCAGCATTGTTGTCTATCAACATATAGGAGTTTATTACGCTTACTCAGCTGTTATGTAGCTATTTGTTAAAGATATTAACTAGGTCTCTTGCTTCTCTTACGCTGTCATTAACTCAAATCTAGCATTCACAACCATATTTTTCACTCCCGTCTTTTTCACACCCATCTGTTGTTTTCATGCATTAATCTGACTGCACTTCGTAATCCTACTCTCATTAACTCCCCCGATACTCCTCATTGTTTTACGTCTATTTAAAGTTCTCCTGAATAACCATTTTATCTGCTCCATTAAATTTTTTAGGGAGACACTTTTGTTCAGATTTCACTCCCAAACTGCAAGATTGAATGAGAACTAAACAGGAAGTTTCTTGTGATTTAACATTATAAAGCTTAACAAATAACACAATATCACTAACAGACGTCTTGAATAAAGTTTCTTTTATTGAGCTCAAATTATTTCTTGCCTCCTGCAATTTTTGACATTAGGCCCTTTCTTACCTTAATCTCAAATCTCTCTGTGCCAGGAGGCCGCAAGGATTGGACGTCTTTCCTCCACTGTGTCTTGGCACTCCATGTCTTCCAGCCTGCAGTGTTTTTCTCTGTCTCCACCATACTCTTCCTTGTTCTCTTTGGTCCGCCTTTTTCCCTCTTGTGTCCACCCAAGGGCTACAGCACAGTCGTCATTCCTTACCTTCCTCAAGTTCAAACCAGTCCAATTCCACCTCCTTCCCTCAAGTCCCCGCTGGCCACCCCTGCGTTTACCATCTCTGGTATTGTCGTATTGGAAATATGTTGTTGCGATCTTATCTTAAAGATCCTTCTTAGACATGTGATTATTAGGCTCTAGGAGGAGAAAATACAGTTATTTTTTAAATGTCGTGATAACAGATTTAAGTGTTATACTATCACAGATGGTAACTTGACGGTTATAAAATTGAGCTTGACTTTTCTAATCCGTATTTATGCTCTTTTTTGTCTTATTTCTACAGACCTTTCCCAGCTTTTTCTTTAGATCTATGAATATAAGTACCAAACCCTACGCTTTCTATTAATCGACGAGTTTCCGTGTTAAGTCTTTATTCACTGGCTTCATCTAACTAACATGACTATTTACAAGTAGTTTCTAATATCGTATGCTTACGTTAGTAAAGGATTCAAGACAAAGTGAGGCTAAATTAATGCCATGTGCTTGCACATTGCATGTTATAATTATTGATAACAGAAAATAACAATAGTTATCATGGTAACAGACATTCCCCTAGGTCATACAAACTGGATCATCTGCTCTAAAATCCAGAACAAAAATGACACTATTGTGGGTAAAAAATGGTGAATGGCATGACGTATCCATCTTGTGCTATCTGCGTACTGACATACTATCTGAATTCCTAAGGTAGATCATTGCAAGCATTTTTGATAGGTGACACATAGCTTTGAAAATATTTATGAAATTAGGTCAGAAGAATCCTGTTTGTTGGGCTTTTCAATTCATTCTACCAAGCAATGAAAACAACGTCAGAACTTTAAATTTCGGATGGAGTAAATTTCGTTACATGTTGCACGAAGCATAAATAAAGCTATATATTTTGGATCACTTACGTGGGCTTTGACAGGGTTAGTATCAGAATGGCTGTACTACACTATGCTTTTACATCGTATCAAAACAATTAAAGTGGAAAAAGCGATACGATGAAGTTAGTAGTGACAAAGCATTCTTTTAAAGCTACACTAAATACCTCTTCCAAGTATTGGTACCTGAATTCTACACTTAATTTCATCAAATCAGAACTAGCAACGGGTTTTCCTCTCTAAGCTTTAAGGTTTATAGGCGACAGCTTGTTTTTATGACGACAAATTGCTAAATTCATGAAATAATTTCTTAGGAAAAAGTAGGAAGTATTAAGTTGGAAGTTTACAATAACAAGACTTCAGTGGTCTGGTCACTTGTACAGAATTGATTAAAAGAGGATCTGGAAGCAGGATTTTGGTTCGACGGTACAAAATAGAACGAAATGACTGGGATGACAACGCGTGACATGGCATAAGAAAGTTGGAAGAGACCTAATGGAGTTGGATGAAAGAAAGTAGCTCGCATTGAACGGTTCAGACTGGAAGATATGTGCCCCTATTCGGCAAAGAATGGTACTG
This sequence comes from Chironex yamaguchii, assembly GCA_024741275.1. Classification (NCBI taxonomy): domain Eukaryota; kingdom Metazoa; phylum Cnidaria; class Cubozoa; order Chirodropida; family Chirodropidae; genus Chironex; species Chironex yamaguchii. Next base: position 6,150 of record JANTCA010000738.1, read on the forward strand.
GACGATAAAGAAAAGAATGATACGCTTAATGGCTATTTAGGGATCGGTAGTTTTTGTAGCTTTTTGTGGTATTAAGGTTAGAAATTAGTCATTTATTTACAGAGGTTATCTTTACAAAAGTAAAGAATATTTACGCAATATTACCGACATATATAGTAATATGTTTTAATAAAATATTTCTGTGATTTCTATCTTGCCTTTAAGATGCTCGCCAGCTTCCCTGTGGAATTAAGAGCTGATATTTGTCTGCATCTTTACCGGAACTTTTTGACATTGAACTGTTTCGATACGGCAAGCCGTGGATGTTTACGAGCAATTTCCTTGAAAGTTCGTCGAGCATACTTTGGCCCTGGTGAATTAATATTAAAGGAAACAGATGCTATAAATTGTGTATTTTTTGTTAACAGTGGATCAATAGAAATTGTTCAAAAGGAATGCATTGTTGCTATACTCGGTAGGTTGAGAAGATTCGAGGAATCAAAAATGCGTTTCTTGTTACATCAAACTAGCATTACAAAACGTTTCTGTGTGCAAGGATTCATGTTCATATATATTGCTCGTAACAAAAAAATATGTATAAATTTTAAAGCTGTATTTACTTGTAATGCAATGAAAGCACAAATGCCAGGATATCGAAAAGTAATTTGATAGCAATACGAATAAAAGAAGTACATTTTAGATGTAGTGTAAATTCAAATTATTTCTTTATGACGTTAAAATTCAATTGGAAGTATCACTTTACAGGTAACTTGGAATCAAATACTTGCGTCTTTCACATGGGAAAAATAAATTTAAGAAACACAACGTTTCTAAAATTTACAATTATTTTGCTTAAATTTTCGTTAGTTTTTGATGTGTCCATTCTTTATTTCGTCAACAAAATACAAAATAAGTAGTTTTTATGGGAATGTTCATAAAGTTTCTGACAATGTAGTTCTTTGCTCTATTGCCAAATCCTAAATCCTTTAAGATACTGATAAAATCTTTTGACATTTTACCAAAGATCCCAAGAGTGCTGATTGAAAGGTTGATGAATTTGACTTGTTCATACTGATCTGTCAGCTCTTTAATCAAGTTATCACACTATTGTTGCTTACTTGGAGAGTTACTGTGCAGATTGGATTCAAAGTCAACAGTTAGTTCCAGGGTGTATAGGCATTTACTAAACAATGTTAAAAGAAGGTCGGGACGTAATTCGTGTCCAGTTATGACTGACGGGCTGAGTTACCCAAAAAGATCACCATAGATAATTGTGTTCTTTGCAGATTCCAAAGTAGAAGTAATAAAAGTTAGGATAGAGTCGTGGCGCCATGCAAAGCGACCCTGTTGAAGGCACGCTTTGCAACCAGAAACTACACGAAGAGGTGACTCACGCATTAAACAAAGAGAGCAATAGGCAGTAAATGAAATAACCCATTTAAAGAGATCAGATTTTATTGGCAGAGTGTTTTTGATATAGCAAACCGTGAAATTAAACATATTCTTTGGCATATGACTTTGAGTGGACGTCCAAAGAGAGTTAAGTGTATTTAAAGAGTAATTATTCACACTTAAGAAGAAGAAGCCTTGAAAGATCAGGTGGTTTTGAAGTCTTTCCCCATGCTCTGTACGAAATGCTTTAAGAATATCCTTTGTGTTCTTATAGACATCATACTGAATATTTGAGAAAGAATATGTGGATTTCCATAGCTCTCTTATATCCTGTTTGGAGGTGTTCTTTGGGCATTACGACACACTGTCTTGCGCTGGCAATATTTGATAGAATGGAGATGGAGGTTTAAGCCAGATTTGTTCCTAGAAAGAAAGACTTTGCTACGAATTCCATAGATTGGTATTTCAAGCCATTTACGTAGGCAGTCAGGGACTGCATTATCTAGGTGCTCAGATACCCACGTTTTTGAGAGGTCAGGAATCGTTAGATACCAAGAGATTTTTGCAAGCAGCTATTGATGGTAAAGCAATAACTTAGTTTTGGGACGTTAGGGAAAAAGAACAATTTTTGACAAAATATCTTGATCAATGGTAATGAGCTCCGATTTTTGGTAGTAGTAGTAGTAGTACCATCAGCATTAGTAGTAGTAATCGGCCTCTTGGTACCCTTTCATGTTTGGTTAAAAATTTTTGGAAGTGTTGCATATATTGCATTAATCTTATTAAACTAAGTTTACCTTCCTTTGTAAATTCAATGTAATATCAAAGCCTTTTATTCGTTTAGGATCGGGAGATCTTTTTGGTGAAGACATATCAAAAACGTCTCCAATAAACAGATCGAATGGCGACGTCAGAGCGCTGACGTATTGTGATTTACTCTACCTTACACGTGATCATTTCCATGAAGTACTTTATTTCTACCCGGACTTTGGAGATCAATTTAGTCACAGACTGGAAATGACCTTCAATCTAGGACAGAAGGAGGTAAGATCATGTGGTATTCTGAAATTTGTGTCACACCGCATCAAATGCTTTGATACCAGTAGTGTATCCTTTGGGTGTGCTAGGTGTGCGCAGCATATCCTCTAATTATTTTTGCAAAAGTTTGTATTGAGTTATTGATGATTACGTTTAACATATCATGAGTCATAGGCTTTTTCAGAGCCACATTTTGAGAGATCTTTCCCCATCGTCAGGCTGGGAGAAGGATCCCCCAAAACATAGCTCACAAAACCTTAGCTCTCATGACATGATAAACTTCAATTACCGTGATTCCAACTGAGTCGGCAAAGATTAGGATTTTCAAACATATGTATGACGTTCTTTACATCCACGGCAGCCAGGCTCAAGACGGAGCTTCTCATACCTTAAACAACAAAAATACACAGGAAGCCAGTAGACAATAGGCATTTTCCCAAGCAAACTTTCAGTGAAACGTCAACAAAAAGTAACCCGAAGAAGTGCTCTAGGAATGTAGCTCCATGTGAAAGTGGAGGCCAAAAATGAAAACAATTACCTACTATTGTAGCTCCCTGGATGAAAGTATAACCTAGACAAATACAATGTTGGCTTAGCATTAGATTAGTGAAAACAAATGCTGATTGTTAACTGTGTGGGTACTTTAATTGCTGTCAAACATAAGGGTTTGAGAGACGATACGTTTGGAATACTTCTGATATTTGTGACTACATTTTTGGAGAGAAATAGCATTAATTCATGGCTTTGTAAGCAAGTTTGCTCAATATATTGTTCAGTACAAAAGCTGAATACAAATACAATACGCAACACTTTAACTGTTTTTTTCATTTGTAATTTTCTTAAGACCAATAAATGAATGAACGAGCGAAACATTGGTGTGTCACACTTGAATAAATCATTTAATGAGCTTGACAACCTCTTGCAAACAAGGAATTTTAGTAAAAATATAGTGTGATAGTAGTGTCATACATTTGTCGATTGGTTAAAAACTGTGTTGATGAATATTTGGTTGACAAGCGGTCAGGTGATATTGTGTTTTATGATAAAATCAAAATATTTTGACATTTGTTCGTGAACCTGAGTCAATCTCGTTTAAAATGTGAAAAAAGCTGTAAATTGGCAATCCATATAATTGGTCATCTAAAGCTAATATAATGGCCTATTTTAACGCTAATCATGCCTGCGCAAATATGATGTGGTTCTTGCTTAATTAAGAGATTCCGACTACCAATCATATAGACCAAAGAGGCAATTTGAGTAAACAGATCCCGATTATAAGAATTCACATGTTGTTCCATTATGATTTAAATTTCTTGCTCGTCAGAAAAATTCCCGCTAATGATTGGTATGCTGAAGCAGTAGGATTTGTAATTTCATGTTGTTCAACTCGTTATTCCATGCCAAACTTAAACGTTTCTTGTGAAAAGCAGCTGAATTCAACGTCATTGCGTGCTTTAGTTTAACCTCGTTAAAACTAAAAGGGTACACGGAAGTTGTGGTGTCAGAGAACTCCTCTATGAAGATGTAATTTTCTCATGAAAAACTGCTTTTATAAGTAACGGAACTCAGAATATTTTTCTAAAGTATTTTTCGAAAGTAATGTCATTTATGGCATCAGTTCAAATCAATTCAGAAGATTTGTTAATTGATAAGTGGGTACACTATAGCAATTGTATGCCCGTTTTATTCTTAGCGAAGTAGGAATGTCGGTACAAAATTAAGTTAAACTGAGAATCCAACATTTAAAATACTCTTGTAAGAAACTGACATCTATTAAGCTTTTCCTCTGACAGTGATCACATAGATTCGTTGAATACGATAACAGAAAATATAGTATAATTTGTTGAACCGATAAATATTGTCCCTTGTCGTGTGGAATTCAGTTTCGGTGATTTAATGTACCGTCTCGTTTCTTTCTTATTGGTCAGTTTTCGATCCTACCTTACATTACAAATTCTGCTATGTTTCCTGTTACTGTATTCTAACGGATCAATGTGATCAGTGTCAGACGAAAAGCTTCATAGGTGTCAGTTTTACTTAAGACAGTTTTTAAGTTTTGTACTTTTAGGGAACGTTTTAAACTCCCGTAACGAGGAGAGTATAAGATCTGTAGACTTCCTCCAATTACTATAGACGTTATCCGAGGAAGTAAATGGAGAAGCTCGCATAGTTATCTGCCTTTCTCGCAGTTATGTTGTCAATAGTCCATCTCTACACACAAGGAACTAAATTTGGAAACACCTAAGTTCAACATGTAAATGACACTTAGCAAAAAAACTCATGCTGCGTTATCCAACGCAAAGATACATGTATTCAGTGTTTGGATCAGAGCTGCTGAGCTCACCTTTTTACAGCCGCACCGAAAAACATTTTATATCCTGACCCGAAAACGTCAGTACAGTTAATAAAATGTCCTTATCTAATCTTTTTTCCATACCGAGCTCAATGGATATAATTACTCGGCATGTAAAAGGCTTGTGAGACCTGGTCAGGATTTGGTGGGGCAAATTTCTTGATTAGATGGCATGATATCTCCATTTCGATTCTGTCCATGATTCTTTGCGCTCTTTTACAATGTCTTACGGCTAAGTAGTATTGATCTGCTACTAGTCAACATCTGCTTAATGGTCCGCGCCATACAGCTGGAAAAGTGATTACAAGGCGATGATCGTTAAGAAACATAGGTCAATGTACCTTCAGCCTAGTGTAAATTAAGAAGCATAATTCCAACTGCAGCTTTACTTACGCTTGTCTTACGAGTTTCTTCAAATTCTCTTTTTGTCTTACCTTATTGTTTTGTTTCATCTTCATTCTTTTCATAGTTTTGGCGTTTTCCGGTTCTTTTTTTCTTTTGAATCGTTAAAAACAGGTATGGTCACTGGCATTATCTGTTTATGCTGTCTACAACCTAACTGGGGGAACAAAAGGCATCCGTGACCTAACTTAAGCTTTTTGCTTTTGAAATCTGTTTGCCTAAAACCCAAATGCGTATTACGTTTACTTCTTTCTATTTGGTGATTTCAATTTTTACCCAAGGCATTTTCATCGAGACCTTAAATGATAGCGATAGGCAAGGGGCCATATTCCAGTTTCTTGCTCAAACTTATTTGAGATGTAGTTTCAACTCTAAAAACAATTCTGTCTTTTATGTCAAAAAACACAGTGCACGAAAGCAAAGGCAAGTCAGGAATGATAGCAGAAACCATGACTACAGCACCTTCTTGATTAATGTCTCCGAGGTTTCAATTACTTTCGAGATTGCGCATATTAGAGCGGACGCATGTTGTGAGTCAAAGATTAATACAACACAGCAGAATAAACAAAGAGAAAATTTGCGATACTGCACTAAAAACATATTTAAAAGCTTTTTTCGTCTAACACTCTTTATAGCATGAATAGTCAGAAAGGAAAGTACAGGCAAAGCCGCCTGTATGTCACACGTATGTCCCGAGAAAATCGCGACACACATCCGGTGCGACATATTGGTAATAGGGTAGTTCGACCAGTTTTGTTTGACTAGCAAAGAAGGCTCGACTTAAACGGTCATATATTTGACACAGTTGCGTCCCTTTACAGCCGTCCTGAACTTTGGAATGCAATTAATGGTCTCATGATTTATTCGTCCGAGCGTTTGTCCTTTTACCCAGCAGAGTACAGTCAACTGGTGAGGATTAACTGATTAGAGTATCGCCTAAAGTACTTTAGCACTTCAAGTGGGGATAGTTGACTGACTTTTGGCACACAGAACAGTCGAAAAGTTTACAGAATAATTATTTACCCTCGGCATACAAACGACTTTTAAAATTTTTCTTGCGACCTTAAGCCTATAGAGATAAAGAAGGAACGGAATCTGTTTGAGGGGGTAGCGTAGAAATCTTTCCAGAAATACTAACGATGCCAATAACTTAAATTTAACATATGTGGACGATAA
>JANTCA010000739.1:0-12488 GCA_024741275.1 Chironex yamaguchii
TCGCCCAAGAGAAGTTAATCGGCAATAAGAACAGCCTGTGCAAATTGAAATAATAATAATAATAATAATAATAATAAAATAATAATAATGTTGTTCTTCCATATTTGTGTTTTGACTTTGTAGCATTGTTTATTTTACTGATAGGATGATGCATTGAAAAAGACACCATTGTATGATTTTCATGTTGCTCATCAAGGGAAGATGGTAAACTTTGCTGGCTGGTCGTTACCTGTGCAGTACAAAACAGGTATCATAGCATCACATTTGCATACACGACAAAAGGCATCGATATTTGATGTGTCACATATGTTACAATTTAAAGTCTTTGGCAGTGATCGAGTTCATTTCATGGAGAGACTTGTTGTTGCTGACATTGAAAACATGGCAGTTGATATGGGAGGTTTGTCATTATTTACTACTCCAACAGGTGGTATATATGATGACTGTATTATCAATAAATGCCAAGACCATCTTTACATTGTTTCAAATGCTGGCTGTGCTGATAAAATACGAGGTATCTTGCTTGTAAGTTTGATGACTACAATTTTTTTCTACTATTTTAAATAGTAATTATCTTGTTAAAACAATGCCACCTTGGTTATACTTGCATGCACTTGACACACTCAGTCTGGGGGCCCATTTAAAAGTTTATGACATCTATATTATCAGAGCCAACTTCCCTTTTGTTAAACATATTTGTGATTCTTCTCTATTCATGAGAATTGATGTGTGGTTGCAAATGGCTTTAGCAGACAAGCTGAAAAGTTGAAAAGTCATTATTATGTTGTGCAGCTTAGTGTCTAGAAACACAAAAGAGTTATTGCATTGCCTGTGTTAGATCAGGGACAAGGCAGTCAGATATTTTACGTTCTTCGTTGCCAGGGAAAAATATATTGACATGTTGATTTGTTATGTGTACAAGTTGTCAAAATGAAATCAATAATGGTGAACTTGTATCTCTTTCACACTGAAGCCCAGATGGCCATCATATCGACATGACAGAGAAAAATATCTTTTCAAAGCTGCGTTTTCCTCTTTTACATTCAATTCTGTCTCATTGCCATTACTCCTCCATCTGTTCGTTATCAGTTGATTGAATGCTTAGTTGCTGCAAGTGGTTTTGGGACCAAGGAGGTAAATGCACCTTCTGCATATTGAAGGATGTTTCAATTAGTATGAAAAGCAAGAACCTAGTTAATGAGGATGTTTGTGGATTGTTGGTTTAGTTATTGTGTTTCTTAATGTATTTTAATTTATCTGGTTAGCTTGTGATCTTAACGTGGAATTATTTGTGTAGGCTTAATTAAACTTATAAATATGATGGTCTAGGCGACCACTTCTTAATCTTTTCATTCCCATTCCCCCCTTGCCATGGTGCTGGTATCTCATTCACCGCCACAAGCAAATTTGGATCAGAATGTGTGATTTGAATGTTAAAGTGTACTCTTGGGTACCTAATTACTGGAGGGGTTGGAAGAAGCGGGGTGGAATAAGTGTAGGTTCGAATTCTTTTATTATGTGATTAGTGGGGGGCTGGAACAAGTATTGGAGTTTCACAACATCAGTGTGCAATTAAATGCACTTTAATTCTCGTCCATCTCTTTGCAGAATGCCTTGACAAGACATTTGGGCATTTTATGTAATTTACACACTTGATCACTATCTCGTTCAGCTTTGGTGATAAATTCTTCGTCACAAAATTATCACTCTTAAGTGTCTAGCATTTTTTTCTTCATAGCAACACCTTGATAATTGCAAGGATCTTGATGCTGCTATAGAGTTCTTAGATGATCGTGCTCTTTTAGCCCTCCAAGGTAAGTCCAAGTATTCAGATGAACATTACCTTGCTTTTGACATGTTGAACACAAACAGATTTAGTAGGCTCTTTCAATCAGGCAAGATTTTTGGTACTCGTCATGATTAACAGCTGTTGAAACTGAGCATTTAGCTCCCTGTCTTATTTTGATATGTTAGTCTTAGCATTCAGTTGGAGCATCGACCCCAACCCCAATCCCAATCCTAGTTTAGGAAAGCCTACCTGACTCCGACCTTGGCCCCAGCATAAATCGGGTGGGGATTATTTGGGGAGTCCAGTTCGGACTGGAAGCCATTGGAAACTGAAAGAAATTGAATTACTGTATCCAACGGCCTTTGCTAAAAGGAATTTGTTACTTCCATTATGTACAGCTGCCTGCAAGCACGCACCCGAAGTAACATGTTGTGATGGAAGACTAGTAAGTAACTCAAGGACTTACCTTAAACGATATTTGCTTCTTCACTTTTTGATAGCTTATGTGCAATTTATCATGCTTTGCCTGCTGCCAGTTTTTCCTGTATGACTCAAGTATAACTCCAAAATGATAATTTCAAAAAGGCGATGACTGAAGTGATGACTTCATAGGGTTGGTATTCGTTCAGTAACTGATGCTTATACATTGCTCACAATAACCCCAACCCTGGCCCTGTCCGGATAAGTGTTCACCCTTTCCCTGACGCCGACTCCTATCCCCCGACCAAACACTAGTTAGTGTTTTTCGCCGCCTTTTGGAGATGTGGAAACTGATTCAGTACTTGTTTTTCTGGTAAAAGAACTATATTGTTTGTTAATGATAGAGGAGGCTTATTTGATTTATATGTTACTGGTGAATCCACCATTCATGTGGAGCAAAGTGAACATTTAATTTCCTCTGGTTTCTGAGGGTGATATTATTAGGAGGCTGTTGTTGCCCACGTAGAAAGTCACTTCATTTTAATATATGCTCATAAACTTAGATCTTGACCTTTGACCAGCTTAGAAGCACTCTTTTCCAAACAAATTGTGCCATGCATTGTGGTATTGAAAAAGAAAGGTGTCCTAGCAAAGTTCGTTGCCAACTGCGCTGCATAAAAGAATATGAAAATTCTTGATTTTATGGACTTTATCATGACATGAGTCGTATTGTTTTTATGAGCTAAGTTTCGAGAGACACTTCTCCCATCATCAGCCTGATTTACGTTAGTCAACTAACTGAGCAGTGGCAATACAATATGTGTAAAGTGGGACAGTAGATCCTTGTACGTATGTTTAATCAAATTGAAGTGTGATCATATTATATGCTTGTTGCTTAGTATTGCAATCCAGCCTGTGTGCATCTGTGTTGTCAATGTGTGAGATAGGTGTATTTCTTGGATTTCACAGGACCAGCAGCTGCATCAGTGCTACAAAAAGGAACGTCAAGAGAATTAAGCACACTTAAATTTATGAATGGGGATGATATCGATGTGTTTGGAATTCCAAATTGTAGAGTGACAAGATGTGGGTATACTGGAGAAGATGGCTTTGAGGTATGTTATTGATATATAATACATTAGTGTATCATAATGATAGCAAATACATTTTCATTTAGATAGTAGCTCTTTGAGCTAGCCATGAACTAGTGGATGAGATAAGGATCCCACCAACTGAGGTTCCACTTTTTAGCCCCCTCCCCTCCGTATGACAAGGAGTAGCTCATTTGTGGAAGAAGTTTGAAGGAACCAACTCTCAAACAGAGCTTACTTGCTAGATCATTCTCTCTTTGATTTATAACATTTTATTCAGATACTTTGTTTGTCATCATCCTCCCCCCCCCCCTACTTTAAGACACTTCCCCAGCTGGCCATCTGTGTATCTTTAAGCTCAGACGCATATGACCAGTTACCATGATCTATGTAACAAGCACATTATTGTTTAGCCCTTATGACTACCACTGTTCTTAATGGTCACTAGTATTAATCTAACGGGTGGTTGAGAGCAAAATGATGTATTTGCATTGTTTTGATACTTCGAGAACCTATCCATAACATTTCAATTTGTCAGATCGTAAAATCGATTGTGTATGTTGGACATATTTGCGGTCACTGCTAAGCAAGATCTTCAATAAGGTTCTGTTGTTTATTGTAAATTTGTGGCAGCATTTGTTCTTACAAGGTTGCAGGCCCCATGTAACCTTCCAGGTAGTGGCATTTTACTCGTTGCATTTTGTTAGAGAATTTCTTCTCTTTGGATTGATAAAATTTGTTCCTAAACTTTAAATGATGTGACAAAATATTGAGACATGAATAGAAAGTGGAAAACCTGAATATTGTCATAGAAAATACGACTTGAAATAAATGAAATGGCGACAGTTTTGTAGTTTTCATTATCGCCTTCGTATTTTTTATCCATCTAGATCTCCATCCCAGCTGACCGAGTAGTACATCTTGCAGATTCACTATTAGGTGTTGAAGAAGGAACAGTCGAGCTGGCAGGCCTGGGACCAAGAGACAGTTTACGACTTGAAGCAGGTCTGTGTTTGTATGGCAATGATATCGATGAAACAACAACACCAGTAGAGGGCACATTAGTATGGACAATAGGTATGAATTGTTATCTAGAAATATACAAATTGTTTTTGAAACTATTGTATTAAAATGTGGCTGGCGTGATTGTGATGTTTTGTCAATTTGTTATCCAGGTATACGTTTTTGGGATAGATAACTAGAAGCACTTCGAGAGCGCAAACCTCTGCCAAGCCAACATGAATATTCAAATGGCTTGCAGTCATCTTAACAGGGGTTTTCCCCCATTCTCTTACTGGGTGTGGTTTCATGAAGATATCATTATCAAATGTAGTATCTGAGTTATCTCCACTTGAGTTATCAAGACTTCAGCTCAAGCCGTATTTTTATGAAGGTATGGTCACTGAAAAATTGATTCGGAATCAGGATTTCATGCGGATCTACCCCAAAATATTTTATTGTTAGCTCGGACACTTCCTAAAAATTCCGTTAAAATCCATCCATACGTTTTTGAGTTATCTTGCTAACGGGCAGACAGACAGACAGGCAGGAAGACGGACGGACAGACAGACAGACAGACAAAACCTTGCAGAAACATAAACTCCTTGCAGAGGTAATTATTTGCCTTAAAAGTGGTTGTACAAATACCATGATTGCACGATATAGTGCGGAGGTGGAAAAAAGTCATTTTTCGGCAACTTGTTTGCAAATAATGATAGTTATTGGATTAGTAATTCGGTGTGTATGATAGAGAACTTTACCCTTTTTGATTATTTCTTGATTCTATCTATGTTTACTTCATTATTAGCATTTTTTGAATTTGTTTCATGCCTTGTTTATAACGTAATGTTATGGATTGTTGAAGCACACTATTGATACTCTTGTACTCAATGTGCGAAATATTTTACTAAACGGACCTTCCAAAAGGTGAAACGTTAAATAGGAGGTAACGAGTTCATACCTTGTCATATCTTGTACTATGAGGTATCAAATTGGGTATTCTCTTGGTGCAGATAATATGGCACCTGACGAATGCTATCATTGTGTTATTGAATTTATTTTTTTAATCTATATTACTTACATAGTAGAATTCGTTGGTTAAAAATAATACGTCTAACTTGTTTTGTGTCAGATGTGATCAATACCAGTCAGATGTCCTACTATTGATAACAGGATGTTTATTGTTTGATTCAATTTTATTTTGGTACAGAAATGCTTAACTAAGCGTTAGAAATTTAAACACTGCTTGTAAAAACAGTGTTAAAATTTGTGGAGAGTAATTGTTAGTGCGCAATCTAGCTTAACTAGAGACAGTGACATTTGATGGCAGAAATGTTTTGTTCTTGACGTGCAGATGGCCATTGTATCCCTTACGTGTGTAAGAGACATTTTGCCATAAAGCCTGAACTTTACAAATTTAGAAGTCGTTCTTGTTCTCATAAATATCACAATATTAGCATTACTGTTTTTATTTGTGGCGCACCAGACATTAAGCGTTATTTCTCAAGTATTCTAAGCATACTGGCAGCCCCGTGGGCAAGTGTAGAACCCATGTTTTTGGAGGAAGACCCCCGAATGCAGACTAACGGCCAACTCTGTTGTGTTACAGAATTTTTATATTATTTTCCGTCTGAGATACAAGAGCAGTCAACCCAATAAAACTTTCCGAAATCCATAGCTTCACATGATTTGAAGCAAAATCTACAGTGTGATAACTGAACACAAGTTAGCATAAAATGCATCCTTTCTAACACAGCCCGTAATCTTTAAACGGTCTTTTTGTAGTACAGAAAAGTCGTCTTGACAATTTACGACATTGAAAACTTTTCTCGTTGCAATGTTGCTGTACTTTTCTTTATGATAATTCATACTCTGATGAGTGTCAGTCGAACAAAGCCTTTAAGTATGTTTTTATTGTCGCAACTTTTCAAATTCACAACATTTACGTAATCCGCCTGTGCACATCCTGGCGAAGAAGGAACGGGAAACACACCAAAATAATGCGTGTATTCTCTTTTTACGTGTGCTAATTTTCGTTTACTTTATGAAGATGAACGGCAAATGGGTTGCTATTATCAACGATCATCCCTTACGTGAAATTCAGTTTGAGTTTAGCTTGTATTTTTGTGAATTTGTACGTCACTGCTATTAACCAATCTCCACCGGCCTTTACACACAATTTATTATTACTTGTTTAGCATTTTGTTGTGTGGATAAAGAGTCGATCAATGGTTCTTTTAGTCCCATAAAATATTATCGTTGCCTTTAAGTGGAGCAACCAAAACACTTGCAAACTCTTTGTGAAATCAGCTAACTCACATTTTAACCTCGCTCATGCAATCTCTATATCAGAGCATACCAGGTTAGATGGTAGTTAATTGTTAGTTTTAAGTGCATGGCATTATTGACAAATGTTTTTGGCATTTAATGTTGTATACTATGGGCGGCAAATAATTTTGCCCAAAATTGGCGACAGTGACTGTTCTTGATTTAATACTCGTCTTAAACCGACTTTCCTATGCGATCTGCATCGCATAAAATATGTTTGTGCAAAAACGCAAATGTTGAGCAACATGCTTTGAATTTCAAATGCGTAATTGTGACCCCCTCCCCCCCATTTTTGTGCATTACAGGTAAGAGGCGCAGGCAGACATCTGATTTTCCAGGGGCTGATATCATATTGAAACAGATAAAAGAAAAACCAAAGAAGAAAAGGGTAGGGATACGTTCGTTAGGAGCACCTCCCAGGGGTGAGTACTTGGTAGCTAGCATTTTGTAATATGTTAGTTGATTTTACTGCTTTTTTGTACTTTGTTAATTTGTCTGTTTGATCTGCTGCCGTGTGGCGTGTCTGGCTTATCGGCTGCCGATATGTATCTAACTTGCATACGAAGTGCTTACCTTGTCGGTTTATCTGACTGCCTCTCGTGCTACGTTTTGAATACGATAGGGGTTGCTGGTTTTTTGACAGTGTTAGACTTAACCTCCTTTTAGTCCCTTCGGAGGCTTTAAGGGTGCCCCCGACAGCACTGATTGAACTACCGGGTGAGCAATATGGTATCCAGGGTGGATGCCTCTCTCGTCGCTATTATGGGACCAGTTTTTCTGAGTAGGATACGAACTCGTTGCCATGTATATTAGTACTCCTGTTTGGTGGAGCCCACCTTTGGCTGTTTCTTATTTGTCTGTCAATGCAATCCTCCCTTACCAAAGAACAGCTGATACCTAAAGAATTCTTCAAATGTATTCCCTTGGGACATTTTGATACGCTATTAACTCGCTCACTCCTTTGTGTGATACTCGCATTTGTAGAAGGAATTTTGCGTAATTTATAGCCCTTAAGTTTCTTCACAGGCTTGGTTACTCAAACTCCTTAGCAATTGCTAATTTTTTTCTTGGCGTTTCTTTCAAACAAAACTATATATAGGGTCATAAAGATGTTAGAAGTTGTAAAAATAATAATCAAATGCAATTAACAATAATTATTATTTACAGTGTTGATGCATGTAAAAAACAACTTCATCTTTTTCATAATCAAAATATTTCCGTATCAAAAGTGGTGTGAATCTGATTTGATAATTGTTTGATGTTCACATGGTACAGACTAATCTAATACAGACTCTTGCTGCCGATAAGAGGGAAACACAAGTGGTATGGTTTATATTTCCTATTAAATGCCCAGGATTTCATTATCTTTTAAGTTCCCTAGCCGTCTCCCGTCCAATACTAAAACTTGGTTGCGTGTTTGCCTATTGGAGTACTAAGTTTCTTATGGAACACATTAGTATAAACAAAAATGCGTGTAGTGTTAATCAGTTGATTACACCACTACAGTCATTACGCCACAAACCACATGAAGACATAGCAACAGTTACTTCATGGTTTTAACAAACTTGAGTGCACATAATGTTTTGACCTGTGTCAATTTGTTAGGAGCTTCGTTTAATCCCTCTGGACAGTTATTGCTCTCTGGACTACCAAATCAGGAAAATAATGTACAAATATGTACAGTTCTCATAATGATTAGTATTTCAGCCATGAGAAAAATAACCTCTGCCTACTTAAACATTAGAAATAAGAAGTGAAGGACGCATGTTTCCTTTTAATTGGACTGCCATCAAAAATGTAAATATCAAGGTGTCACATCCAAACACTGACACTTAAACATAATGGGAAAAAGGTTTGTGACCAAAGTTAATGCATTTGACTGCTCAAGTAAGCAACCAGAATCTGCCAAGTATGCCAGAAATGAGTTGGATTGAGGTGATTGTTTCAGTCCTCAACAAAGTTGTGAAAAGTATGAAAAGACAAAATTAAAAACGATATGATGATGTTTTGTTTTTCTTTCATGGTCATGCAAATGGTATCACGCATGTTAATCGGGCTCAGTGCTACCTTGTTTTATTAATTATGTCCACAGTTAGGCCAGATCTTTTCTATCTACATATGCCTACAATCGTTGCTTTTCGGCAAGGTTATCTATATTCTACATACGCCACAGATCCATTTAGGAATGAACTCTGGAGTAAAAAGGAGTACAAACCAAATCCGAAAGGGTCAGTGAACTCGAGAAAATGTTGAATTTGATCCCCAGATAGACATTTAAGAGAGTGTTCTTGCACCCCATGCACCCCCCCCCCCAGTCTTGGGCCAGTAACAGGGGGACATAGGTCAGGGGGTACTTGTGGAAATATGAACGGAAGCGTGCCATGCTTTCAATCTTTGTTTCATTAAATTTTAGCAATTTTTCCCCCAAAATACACCCTAGTTTAGTGTAAATTGATGGATGTTTTGTTGATCTGGAAGAACAGTTTGCAATGATCTTCAGGTCATAAAAGCCTTAAATGTGTCAAATCAATCATTTCCATGACATAAAGACGTCCCAGAAAATCTAAAGATAGAAATATATTTTTTAAGAGTATTGTGTTATAAGATATCTATATTTTGATATTTGCACTGATAAGTGAAGAAACAAGCAAGCGCAAAAATGTCATATGTTATGTTTTTAGTTATAAAAGTACCAAAATCAAATTAACTTCTGGGCAATGCTGCATTCACAAAAACACTAATACATGAAACATGAGCCAAACCACCTACTGCAGTTGCATAAATTTCAAAGGAACTTATGCATTATGCTGGAGTGCTTGTTTTCTTTAAGAGCTCTGTGTGTCTAAATGTCATTTGTTACTAGAGGCCTTCTCTAGAAACTGCAGACTTGAAAATGTTCATGCAAACATTGAGTAATATACTAAGTACAACACAAATATTGTGCATTTTGCCAGAGGAGAAATATAATATGTTCAGAAGGGACACAGTTAGAGGAAACGTAAGTTGAGGGTGATGTTTTGGTAATGGAAGGCTTGACGTGAGCAGGAGATTAATTTGAGGAAGCAGGCGCATCAAAATCGTAGAGGCAGGAAATGTTTTTGAATAGTTAATACAGTGAGAGCAGATAGGAGGATTAAAGAGCCTTTTTCGGTTAAAGATGAGACACCGAGATGGTCCAATAGATAACCCATCCAGTGTATATAAAAAGAGCCAGTTGTAAACACCTTCTAATCGAGATAGTTATCTACAAATTGCCTGAAATCTACCTGCACTTTGTAATTTATCGCCTACCTATGCTCAGTAACTTATAACGTCCGCGAAACTCCTCCTTATGGCAGCATTCGTTAGACCTTACTGTGTTGTTTATAGTGAATTCCATTTTTGGGAGAACAATTTTCTGTTGCAAAGCGGATGGTTGCTATGGTATGACGCCACACTGTGGCAGTTTATAACAGGGCTATATTCAGGGTCATAACCGTCATGACAGAACTACTGCAGGTGGTATGGTTTGTATTCATTGTTAAGTGCACAGGATTTAATGTTTTAAGTTCCTTAGGAGTCTCCTATCCATTACTAAAAATTCTTATGTTTTTGCTTATCGTAGTACTAGATTTCTTATCAAGCACATTCTTATAAACAAAAGTGCGTCTGGTGTTAATCAGTTGGTGCTCAGCATGTATGGTGCTATAACAGGGTTATATTCAGGTTGATAACCATCATCTTAGAAGCACTACAGGTGGTATGGTTTATATTTTTGTTAAGAGCTCAGTATTTAATATTTCAAGTTCCTTACTGAAATATTCGGTCTCCCATCCAGTACTAAAAATTCCTTCTGATCAAAAATGCGTATAGACGATAAGTTTCGTCCCTAGGAGACAGAATGAAGATATCCAGTCTTAAGCCGTCAAAGAATGGATACTTGGTACGTGCCTTTAGACTACGATAGACCATTAACGGTATGAATACGCTTCATAATGAACTGTTCTGTTTGAGATGGAGCATTCCCTAACTACAGACTGTTGCTCATTAACTACAGCACCATGGTTTTAGATGTAACACTTTGTATGTTGATATGGCCCTCTAAATCTCACCGGAAGAGAACTTGCCCGATCATTGTTTCGGTGATACATTGAGACACGTGAAGTTTGTACTAACAAAGAAGGCTATATATGTTATGTATCTAAACAGTACTCTGATAACTAAAATGCAGAGAACTGTGTGATTACACTGCTTATCCTAAATTTTGAATTGGAAGTTAACATAATAACAAGATGTGATAAAGTAGGCATTTCATCTTGTTAGTGATGTTGCTGGTTACAAGTTATTTTTTCACTAACTGGTAATAAAACACTAAAAGACTGAGAGATGAATGATGAAACGGAGTCACTTTTGCTGTATTTTCAACTGAACAATCCTTGACACTAGAGTTCGTAATGTCGTGATTCAGGTCAACACTTCAGAGGCATGTGGTCAACAACTGTGTTGATAGGGTGACATGATTCCATCATGTTATTTAATACGATGGGTATTAAATTTGTGGTATGGCATCATTGCATTGCATTTGTGTGTAATGATGAGCTTTTTTATTTAGGTGGTGCGAAGATCTGTGATGACAATGGCAACGAAATAGGTAAGACTATCATGTGGATGCATAGTTTTCTCAAAAGAAGTGATAAAAGTATACGTTTTAGATTTCTTAGGCTATGTGCGAGTCCCACAGTCACTCAAATCTCAGAGCCCGTAACGATTTTTAAAAGGATATACAACCTAGGTATAAGGGTTATCGAGAGCCCTTTAAAGACCTTATTATTATTTAATACCAGCATTTTTTGATGGAGCAGATTGACCACTTACTTTAGGCATAAATTTAGGACTTGCCTTCCCATAGTGATACGTCATATCTAGCATTGGATGGAGATTTCTTATTCTTCTTCTTCTTCGTGTGCTGTAGTAAGTTATGCCGTAGGCATTTATGGAATGTTCTTCAGTCTATGTCTCGTCATTTTGAATCTCGCTCTGTCTCTCGCAGTATTCCATAGCTCTACGTTTTTTCTCACATTTAGCCTTTCCTTCATCCAGTCAAGCGTCTTCATCCTCTCCCTTCCTTTTCCTCTTATGTATTAAGTCCCGTAAATAATAGTAAATATGATTGCTAGTGACATTTACGCGTTGTACTGGCTACAGGATGCAATTGCAACGAAGTTTCGCATCACTAATGGCCTGTCAAACATTTCGCAGTGTACATGGTATATATCTAAAATTTATATCCCAGTCCTTGAGGAAGGCCTCCCTTATCGAGTCAAAATGAAAGCAAAGACCTAGATTGTGTTTTGTGAATTTTGATAGAGGACATACCTAGATTGTGTTTTGTGAGTTTTGATAGAGGCCATATCTAGATTGTGTTTTGTAAATATTGATGGACGACATATCTAGATTGTGTTTTGTGAATTTTGATGGAGTACGTACCTAGCTTATGATTTGTGACTTTTGATAGCGTACATACCCAGATTGTGTTTTGTAAATTTTGATGGACGGCATACCTAGATTGTGTTTTGTGAATTTTGATGGACGGCATACCTAGATTGTGTTTTGTGAATTTTGACGAAGGACATACCTAGATTGTGTTTTGTTAATTTTGATAGAGCACTTGTGTGGTCTGTGTTTTGCAAATTTTGATAGAGCACTTGTGTAGTCTGTGTTTTGTGAATTTTGATAGAGCATTTGTGTAGTCTGTGTTTTGCAAATTTTGATAGAGCACTTGTGTAGTCTGTGTTTTGCAAATTTTGATAGAGCACTTGTGTAGTCTGTGTTTTGCAAAGTTTGATAGAGTACTTGTGTATTCTGTGTTTTGTGAACTTTGC
>JANTCA010000740.1:0-33321 GCA_024741275.1 Chironex yamaguchii
GCAATCCTCAGACTTAAAAGCCAACACTCAAACCTCCGTGCCATCACGGCACAAAGGTTTGGTGAAGGACATTCAAAATCCTTGGTATCACGAGACGAAACCCAGCGGTGGGTAAGGGGAAATTTATTCATTTTTTTGTGTTTCTGCTTAAGTCTTCATCAGTGTCAGATATATGTAATACCTCAATCGTACTTACGTTGGGTTTTTTCTGTAGAATTTGACACGTTTGACTGAAAATAGATTGCCAATAAGAAAAATATTACAAGTATTTACAAGTAATATAAACATTAAAGGTATTGCATGGAAGTTTAAAGTAACATTATATATCTTTTCCTCGGGGCTAAAATAGAATTACTATCATGACCTGCAACGTATGAGACACTTGCAAGTTTTGTCTGACGTCACAATTTATTACCGTTCTCATTTTTCATTTGTTGATTCTTGATATCCATTGTATCTTGGAAACTGCCTTGTTACTACTTCAGTTTAGTTGTCTTTGTGCCGATTTACCTTTCATTAAAACAAGCATATGCTAAATTCTCTTGCTTGATTACTGTAACATTGATAGTTGTTATGGTACTGATGAGAAGACAGGCAGTATCATACTCATGTACTCTAGGTGCAATGTAGAACGAGAGAGTACATTATTATTTATGGTCGTGCAGAGTGTGAACTGAGGGACATACTGCAGTCCCGATCCTTGTAGTCTCTTAATGTGTAGCTACAGTATTACAATGGCGCAGTCACTATGGAATTCGTGCATATAATTCCTGTTTGCCACTCAGAAGCTGTTATAGACACGTGGCTCAATGAGTTCAAAGCATTTATCGACCTTTTGGATATAACCAATGAGAAAAAATTGAAAACCCTCAAGTATGCTATTTCTAAACTTGGTGATGTGCTAACTTACGATAGAAGTACAACGTATGATTCAATTCTTAGTCAGCTCGAAGCTCTAGAATTCGCATTGGCTACAAATCCACTTGAAGAATTCATGAAATTAGTGTATGGTGGCGATCTGATGGAGTTTGTTCTCCAGCTGCGAAAGCTGTCAAAGAAGTTCATGAAGTCATCTGGGGCTGTTAATGAGCTTATTCGACAATGTTTGCTTAAAATGACGGATCTGAGTCAACGGCCTCAATTTGAAGCTGTGAATTTGGGTACGGTGGTCAAAAAATTAGTTCAGATGCGGTCTAAAGACATTTTGCAAAGCAGAGTGCTTTTGCCATCCGTGATACCAAGTACACCATCTCTCTTTGTATCTGAACAGAAACTACAACGATTTTTGCGACCTGTGACTAGAACTTGTTATCTTGCTAATCTTCCAAGACACTGTTATTTTCATGTCCTATCCATTAAGTTCAAGTCGACCATTCTGCTTGAACAATTGAATTTGCTGTTTTTGATGAAGCACTCCATCCTGTTTTGCTTGGATTGCCGGCACTGAACGCTTTTTGTATTAATTTACAATTTGGGGTTGCTGCAATGCAAATTTCGACAGTCAGAGTAAAGAACTGGAAAGCTTACTCGAGCAGAACAACTGTTTTTTTTCTCATGGTACTGATGATTTGTGTCTATGCACAGTCGGAAAACATGCAGTTGGACGACTGCTGGTGGTCCGATATATTGTAAACCCTTTCGATTACCACATGTCTTGCAAAAGGAGGCATCAAAACAAATCTCAGATATCCTATCTTCCGGTATTATCAGGAAGTCAAAATCTCCTTGGTTCAGCCCATTCTTTTTGGTTCAAAGAAAGTCTAACAAATACCACTTTGTAATTGACTACCGTGCCTTGAATGAGATCACAAAAAAGGATCGATTTCCTATGTCATTTATTGATGATGTTTTAACCTACACTACTGATGCTGAATGCTACATCACAATCGATCTTGCTTCGGGTTACTGGCAATTTTGAGATTGAGGAGTTAGACAAATGCAAAACACATGCATACATGACAGATGACCGTATTTATGAGTTTAACGTTATGCCCTTTTGGGCTATGCAATACCCCTGCCACATTTCAGCGATATATGAATCAAATTTTTGCCGATTTGAAATGTTGAGGCGTCATTCCATACATAGATGACATTATCATTGCTTCACAGTCTTGGTCTCAGCATTTGAAAGATATTCAATCTGTTTATGACAAATTGCATGAGCGTAACTTGAAAATGCAGTTGCCTAAATGCAAATTTGCGGCTCAAGAAGTGTAATATCTCATGACCCGTGACGATTTGAAACCGGACCCAGACAATGTGAAACATTTAATGAATTTATCACCCCCTTAGTCTCGCAAAGAGGTGGAAAATTTTCCATCCTCTTTTTTTTTCCAATAGATTCACACTAGCTCTTATTCATCCGGACCAACCCCAAAAGGTCATTTGCCCACATATCCTTATGTAAAGCCAAGTGAATTTGACACGTTGGACATTGTGGGGCCCTGACCTGTAACTACTTGAGGTTATCGTTACCTTTTGAAAATTCTTGATCATTGCTCAGGATATTTTGATGCTGTTCCTCTCACAAATATCACTACACAAGAGGTTGCCAACTCTCTTAAGAAACATTGGGTTCAGAAATATGGCCCCCCTTGAGTAGATTTGAGTGACAATGGTACGCAATTTATGTCAGAAATTTTCTCCTGTCTAGCATAAAAGTATGGATTTTCAATAACACACAGCACGCCCTATTATCCTCAGGGCAACTCTAAGATTGAGAGAAACCTTTGGAACCTTGAAAGACCGCATCCCTGCATCTTTATCAGCCAACAACACAAAAAGCTGGCTGAACCAAATGCCGCCTATATTATTTGACATGAACCACTCGAGTGATGCATTTATATTATTTTTGGCATGGCCACCAGAAAACTGAACTGAACCACTCATTACTTGTAAATGCCCACGGTTTGTACATGTCAAATTTGCCAATCCCTCAATTGTCGGTTCTCGGTTGACTGGTCGTTTACAAGTGAAGAGACAAATTTGTAATCAAGTCGTCGAACTCGTGAATGAACAAAAAGTCAATTTGAATCACTGTCGTTGCATTTATTAGCTTTCCGGCCAGATGTGGAGGATTGTTATGGTACTGATGAGAAGACAAGCAATCTCATACTCATGTACTCTAAGTGCGATGTAGAACGAGACAGAACATTATTATTGATGATCGTGCGGAGTGTGAGCTGAGGGATATACTGCATTCTTGATTCTTGTAGTATCTTAACGTGTAGCTGCAGTATTACAATATTAATCATGAAGAATTCAAACACTGTGTTTTGCGTGCTTCATTTAATAGTTATTGGTCTACTGCATTACGTATGTTAATATTCATTACCATTTTTCGATGAACTCTCCAGGTGTAATATGATGAATTTTACTCCCGAGACAGAAAACTAAGCGATCATTGATACTGGTCTTCAAATTCAAGATTATCGATAACTTGTGTTTTAACACGTCGAAGTACTTACGCTTTTGCCAGTGATATTGTTTATCCTTTTGCTCTACAATATTCTATCAGCTGTATTACTAATATCTATTATGACTAAATACTTTATTACATTCATTTAAAAGCAAACAATATTTTTAGTCAGTAATATTCGTTGAATTAAATCGACTAGAGACGATAACACCGCTGTATTGGAGCATCACATTAGACTTTCATTGCGAGAAAGTGCGCAAAAGGCGCCGATGATATAGAAGCTACAGATGAGCATGTCCAAATATTGAGTAAATGAGCATTTGATTCCATAAAGCGTTATATTTTTATGGCAACGTCACAGAAAAGTTTCTGGATTAATGAATGGAGAAAGCAACAATTATCCACTGCTTTAATAATTTGAAGTTATAAACGATTTGCATTGAAAATATCAAGTTAAACACAATGTGATTAAAATGAATGCACAAGAGTTCTCACAAAATAATTTCTAAATGTGAATGGTGCATTGGTTCAATCTTCCTTTTTGATGCTGTTTTTTTCCAACCAATGGTATTTTTGTGAAGTCGCAGTCTCGCTGAGCTTTTGGCAAAAGGTGAGAGACAGGATAAAATATTGTAAATGGCTATCACGCTCCCATATGCAGACAAGACGTGCTTATCCAATTTTTTATTTTTCAGGTTATACACTTTATTCTTATAAAATCAACATTCTCATCCACTGTACGTTTGCAAAGATTCCCGCATGTCCGTTACAGGAAAAAACTACATCATGCCTAGATATGTACCGGTTCCATATAAAATTCGTCAGCAGTTTGTTGGACAAACGCAAACTTATATTTGCGACGACCAAACCTCGAAGCCAAGTAAAAACGCATGCCTCAGATCAAGCAATATCCGTAGGTGAAAGTAAGCAATGCTTGTGCTAAAAACGACATAGTTACACCTGATTTGCTCAAGGCATTGAAGAGTTTGTTGCAAATGAATATTAGCAGAAATTTATGATAAGCACTATTTCCATCAAGTGAGGCTACTTTTGTCCTGTTTCTGTGTTATAATGGTCAAATAATGTCACACTGAGTAGGAGAGTGCAGAGTAGTACAAAACTTTAAAAAATTACCTTTCTCGTCTTTGTTTATGGCAAACCGCACTCCTTTTCTTAATTTTTAGAAAGCAGGAAGTTTGTTTTGTTTGATAATGCAAAACTGCAAGCACAGTCTACGAACAACAAATTTTTCGCATATCAAATTTCGCTCTCTCAACATTTGCGACTGCTAAATGCTCGAATCGTCTATAACTTGAGAATAAAGGCATCGGAAATCTTTTCTCAAATATGGTGTCTCTTGAAACAAAAGTAATATCTCTGTTTCAACATGCTTTAAGAAGTAGATATTTTAGTAGCTACCAGGTGGGTGCAAGCATTGATTCCTTAGATTGCACACAACAAGCAAGAATTGAAGATGTAGATATGGTAATCAAATTGCAGGCAAGAGCATCTCATCATACCATGAAACTGAATTTTGCAAAACCGCAATGGCAGATGCCCTAACATGGTGGACACCCTTGCAATAATCGACATAATTTCCAAATATCCCCTAAGCCCACACTGTGGCAATGCTGAGTAAATCGCCCAGAGCCCAGAGAGAAAGTGTATTTAGTAATACTTGCTGAAGTGTTTAAAATATTTTTACATCCTAAGACTTGCATCATAAGGTTTTAAATTGTGTTTTCATCAAATTCATCTGTTAGTTAATGCTGGTGCAATTCAAACCTGCTAGCGGCCTTTTGTTTCCTGTTTTGTCCGGAAAAACGTTTTTCCTCATCTCTATATAAAGCGAACACTTCGGTAATACGGACACATTTTTGGAAGGATGGTGAACGCTTTATAGATATTACAACGATTTTAAATTCTGTCTTGTTCCACAAAGTAGTTGTTGTTCTTATGTTCTTAGGTAAAGCCAAATGCAATTTAAACAAACTTTACATAAAAACAAAGAGATTCGAGGGTGACCATTGTTCTGTCATCAGTACATACTAAAGTTGTAGGTGCAAGTTTGGAGGTAAAATTGGCTGATTGGAAAAAGCGATTGAGGTTGAATGATTAACAGTCTTTCGACCTTTCCTATTGGGCTGTTTTGCTCCGGCTTCGACGTCCAGGTGGTCATACTTATTATTTTTAATACAAAGGTGGGCAAGGACCAAGAATTTTCCGCGAAATTATTAAAATTATGCCAATAATTAAATGTGCTAAGGACAACAAAATTTTCCTGCAGTAGCATAGTTATCCCATCTGTTCAGGGAACTTGGCATTTTTCTACTAAATTACAGTCTCTAATCCATCTTGCCTCATGTTTACATTTTGTTCTTGATCATTCGCCAGCTCCATTAAACTTAACTCTACAAACTGTAGCTGGAATACCATCGATCTGTTCTTCTTAGAATAAGCAATATGCTAAATTCCATCAACATCAATACCGATTGTGTTGTGGATGGTTACCCAAACGCGACCGTTTAGTCTTCTTCTGAAGCCTTATGGTTTAGAAAAATCACTCTACCCAGCAGTCGCAATCACGAGGTTCTTTGCAGTTTCACGAAGATTAAGGATTACTCAAAACATACAAGCATCGCTTAACTGCAAATGCATGATCAGCAATTGTTGATCAAATTCACATTCAGACTTACACATGACGTTATTGGACCATTGCTTTAATAAATTAAGGACATATTTAAGTATGATAATAGACTAAAAAGGATCAGTAGAAGGTGTTTTAGGAATGTTTTTAAAATGTAACAGGCGAAAGTTAAATAGTATCTAAATCATGTCTCAAAATATATATAGCATGTCTTTAGACTACAGTATTATAATGATGTATGATTTCTAGCAAAGCTTATCATACCAATCGAGATACTAAACTCAGAGAGAAACCACTTACAGTAAAGCCTCCTTTGAATTAAGTTCCCTCTGCGCAATTATGCAAATTTATGTTGAAATGTTCACAGTGGATAGGAGCTATTATGAGCCAAGATTATATTACGTTCCAAATGAATAAGCAAAAACAACGTAGCTGCAACTTCCATGGCTCTCCCAAAATACACAACTGAAGACCGCCCGAAACAGGGGAGTGAATCTCGACCAAGATAAAGGAATCAGTTATTCAAACTTTCTCAATACATGCAAAGAAACCATCCATTTTATAAAAGATGATAATAATATAAGGATTTCATACAACAGATTGTAACAAATTACCGCTTTCATAAGAAGAGCGGGTGATTTTCTGTGACACGATGTAATAGGAATGCCACTAACGTATCATATATTCAAGCTCCTTGACCAAAATAGTGGAGTTTGACTTTTCATACGTAAAACTACAAATGGCATACCAATAAAAGCAGACTGAAATTCTTTTTCCTACCTCCTCTGTCTTCTTCCGCACCATGTGGTTGTTACTGGTGAAAGTAACACAATATTGTAATTGTTTTGACAAAGTTTTGACAAACCCCATACAATACTGCGAAAAGGGAAACATAAATGCAACATTTCGTTCTATGAATCGGTGTTTTGACTTTGGTCAGACCAAGTAACGTTTCTCTCCTTGTTGTCTTAATCATATCCATAATCCAATACCTGCTCACTTAGAGGGTACGTTAAATCATGAAGTAAATGTCAAGATTTCAAAGCATTTGCTTTTTTCTTGTATATAAATAAAGACATATTTGAACATAAAATATTTCACTTTATGCAAGTTACACAGTAGCATTTTATAGGTAATTAAAAGAATACCTTTTACAAAAAAGTGGCTGTAATAAATATTCAAAAGTTAGGAATTGTCTAACGTAAGCCATGAAGTTAAAAACAAGTGTCACTCTATTTTTTTGGATCACCTGCTGATGGCCACAAAGAATATTTTTAAGTTACAGATTTTCAGTTTTGAAAATTAGTTGTAAGGAAACTGAGTTAATCAATTGCCCGTTAGATTGAGAAGGTGAAATGCATGACACCAATTTCATCGTGGCCTACATACCAAACATATAAACTTGTCAATCGCATATTGTCTTATACGTTTAAATGCATATAGTGGCCATCTCAGGTCTAGAAATAATATTTGTAGTATAACGAAGCGTTAAGGAATGGACTCTGGCTGGCCTATGTCAAACCCAGTCACCTGATAAGCTGAGGGCCCTAACATCTGACAGAGAGGCGTGACGAAGGCATGTAGTCGAGAGGCACAAACCACAGTCTAGACAAAGGAGGCGAGCATAACTGATTATCACTGACCGCTGTTATTTTTACTGCGGAGCTTTCTTTATCAGACGCCTTTCTCCGATTGTACCATAATCCGTTCCACTTAGGGTCGTCACGGATGGTCTGGCAAAACGGTTGCTTCTCTTGCATTCTCAGATCTTGTGCTCTCAGATTATCTACAATTGTGCCGCATGTTTATTCATTGCCGCCGTTGGGTTTTTCATTTCTTCCTTTCGTATATATCTTCTTTCTCCTTCGTGTGTCAATTCGAGTAAATAGTTGCGATGTCTGTGAAACTATTTCAGTTTGCCTGTTCTTTGATCGTAACAAACGTTGTAATTTATTTTCTCTTGGATTCCTTTCTAAATCAGCTGTCCGAGCCTTTTAGACTAAGAAGGAATTTCGTCAATTTGGTCTTTGATCTGAATGGGCAGATCGTCTTCTACATAGTATAGTTGCTAGTTGTTCGAGTGTTGCTGTGGTATGGGCAATCGTTCCACGTAATTCAGACTTCTATCCATCTGTGGTCACAATTAACTTTTAGCAAGTGTAGACGATTTTAAGCTTCTTGTCTATAACGATAACGCAAAGGCTAACGCTTTTAGCTCTGCTCACATCCGTTTAACCTTCTGTTTACAGATCTCTATTGTATTTGCTGAAAAAAATCCTGTTATGATGCTTATATTATCAAAAATCCTGTTATATCAAATAAATCTGGTCTCACTCCAATGTTGTTGATCTAATTTGCATAACATAGCATGGCTTTCTAGTGTTCCATGGCGTTTGTAAAAATTCTACTTTAGGGTTCTTTACAATAAACGTCTACGTGCTATAGCTCTTAAGGAGTTACCTGCTACTATTTTCCTCCTCCTGCCTCCCCCCGGTTCAAAATTCGTTTTACAAATTTGTATACAATAATGATGTGCTTGCTGTGCAGTTTAAGTTTTTCGTAGAATATTCTGACTAGTTCTACTAGAATGGGCGAGTAAACAAAGTTGGTGATGTAACTGTTACATTGCTATATGTCGTCTTTGGCTTGAAGGTTGATGATCAGTGTCATGTGAGTGCACAATATATCTTCTAGGTAACAATATAGATTGTTCATCATTACCTCTCCCTCTGTCTAAATTCTTTCTGACTTAACATGATTTCACATCAGTTGACCCCCTTTTCAGAGATTTTATCGCTGTTCAAGAAAAGGTGATTTTTGTTGTTGCTTGCCGTAAAAACTGCGTTTGTAAAATTCCAAGCAACAATTTTTAATTAAACGAGAACAAATATTTTCCAGTTTTAATCGGCATTATATCGTTTCATCTTCTGCCTGTCCTGTCAGATCTTTCATTTGTAAGTACACTTGCTTAGTATCATCTCTCGTCGATCTGACTTCGACATTTTCTTGTTGTACAATTATTGGACAATTAAAGAACATCAACCAACTTTAGAAAACGAAAAAAATGTTTTGATCATTAGAGAAGTTCTGTTCAAAATTATTCCGCTTGACCATAGGCAGTTGTAATATCCGTAATACTGAGTTGTCTGCAATATATTATAACACAGCCTAAGGCTTCGCGTACTGACAAAAATAAACATACTGGCGCCATGGTTTATAAGAAATCTAGTTTACTGATATTGTTCGAAACGAAATGCTTTCAAATCACATATATTTACCTAAGATTCCATATTTACATTACAAATGATGGACAGAAAGAAGGAAAGTAATGCTTGACGATGTTAATATGAATGCCTAGCTACTTTCAGGCATTAAATAAAAATTGGAAAAGTTTGCTTCCTCCCAGACATAAACGATTGTAATACCGCCTTGTAATCGACTTATAGTCCGATCCGCAGAATGACATCATGATTAGGCATCTTACTACGAGAGGTGAGGTTTCGGAATTCCCGACTGATGTTGCTGCCATAAATCAAATGGTCACTGCTTGTCAGTTCTCTAATTTTCAATGAATTATCTCCCGTTTTTCAACTTTACCAAAACTGTTTAAGATGCTATTATTAATCATATCAATCAGTCAATCAATCAAAATATCAATCAATCAATCAATCCATGAATCAATCGATCAATCAATCCATCAATCAATCCATGCAATCAATCCATGCAATCAATCCATCAATTAATCAATCAATCTATACATGAATCCATCCAACAATCAATCTATCCATCAGTCCATCCATCTATCAATCCATCAATCCTTTCTTCTATTAATCCATCAATCCATCCATCGATCAATTCACCCATCGACCAATCCATCAATCCATCAATCCATCCATCCATCCATCGATCAAGCAATCAATCAATCTATCCATACATCAATCAAGCAAGCAAGCAATCAATCCATTATTCAATCAATTGATCAATGCATCATTCAATCAATCGATCCATCCATCCATCAGTGAAACGATCAATCAATCAATCCATCCATCAATCCATCAATTCGTCAATCCATCAATCCGGCAAACCATCCCTCAATCAATCATTCCCTCAATCCATCCATCAATCTATCCATCCATCAACCTATCCATACATCAATCCATCCATCCATCCATCCCTCGATCGATCCATCGATCTATCCATCCCTCGATCCATCCTTCTATCAATCCCTCGATCAATCCAACAATCCATCGATCAATCCCTCAATTAATCCATCGAACGATCTACCTACCAACCTGCCTGTCTGTCTGCCTATTTACCTATCTGTCTATCTGTCTATCTGTCTATCTTTCTATCCGTCTATCTGTCTATCTGTCTATCTGTCTATCTATCTATCTATCTATCTATCTATCTATCTATCTATCTATCTATCTATCTATGTGTCTGTCTGTCTGTCTATCTGTCTATGAGTCTATCCGTCTATTCATCCATCCATCCACCAACCCATCTCTCCATCCGCCTATTTTTCTACCTATTTTTCCACCCATCCAACAATTTTTCCACCCATCCACCTATTTTTCCACCAATCCACCTATTTTTCCACCCGTCCACCAATTTTTCCACCCGTCCATCTATTTTTCCTCCCTTCCACCTATTTTTCCACCCGTCCACCAATTTTTCAACCCGTCCACCAATTTTTCAACCCGTCCACCTATTTTTAAACCCATCCACCAATTTTTCCACCCGTCCACCTATTTTACCAATCCACATATTTTTGTACCTATCCATGGTAAGGAATATTCCTAAGTAGCAGATTTTTCCCACTTTTTCCCTGCAAAAGCAATTCAATTAATATAAAGTACTTGATTTAATATGAGTATCAACTGCGGCAGATGATTGTGAGCAATGCTAAGAGCTAGAGATTAAAAAAGCTGAATTTTTTGATTACCTCATACACTAAAATGTTTATTTTGACACTGTCATACTCACCACTTGCATGCATTATTTTGAGTATTCATTCAAAATTCAGAGAAAAAATATTGCTTTTAATAATACAACAAATACGCCGCGAATACCATGGCAACAAAGCGGATTTTACAATACCGCTTGCAAATTTTACTTATTAAATATTCTTTACAAATGTGTATTGCATTTAACAGTCTGTATTATAACTAAAATCGGCTTCACGGATAAAACTCTGATAAAATTGAAATTAGATGTGTTGTTGTCTATCACGACTTTTGAATGCGACTCTGGAACAATAAATATATGAATTCTGCTATTAATCTCTGTTTTTGGAATTTCTCGATTTAAAAGTATTGCCCATGAAGGTTACCTTTCTTTTTACATACAACAGAAAAAGAAAAGACGCGATGCACCGAATATTTGTGGTTATGATTCCAACATACCTAATGGTTTGCAGGCAAGCATGTACAAGCGGTAAGTATTGTTAAGCTTCTTTGTTAAATGTTAACAAGGAATGCCGAAGGATAAGGCATCATTCTATGACAAATGTTTGACTGAAAAGTTTCAAAACTTATTTTTGCTATTGACAGCGCCATTAAATTTTCATGTTTTGTTATGTTGGTCATTTATTCAATCTGTATTCGCAAATTTATGCAGGTCTACTTGAATGTTGATTAATCTAGCATTAGCGAAGCCTTTTGTCTGCCATTTGGAGAGAAAGAAGCAACAGGTTCAACCTTTTTTAAAATTGAATTCCTGAAGTGAACTAAGTTTTTTAGAAACAAAACGGTTGGTGAGCATGAAAAAAAGAGCAGTTAATAGGGTACCACAAGTTTGATCGAAGGTACTTGCTAGAAACGTGCTAGAAATTGAGATTTTGCCGTTTCGAAAAATCAGTTCAAACGGTAAAGTAATACTTTCATTGACTCAAAACGTTAATGAAAATACTAAATTCTCATTATATAAGATCTCATAATTGTAGACCACTGAAACAAATCCGATATCTGTCTCATACTTAAAACCAAGTTTAATTTTGCTATTATAAGCAACGCTCATAAAGCTGCTATATTTCAAAAGACGACGCTGTGAAACTGTAGGTCATAGACAAATTTGTTTTCTATATGTTTTTTTTAACTCTTTTGACTGAAGTACCATCTGTCAAATGTAATGACCCAGTCCAAAAAGAGGCGGACCCCTAACAGTTATCACACTGTTGCAGATCCTTTTGTGCAGAGATTTTGACTGTACTCACAGTTGCAATGGTGAATCAATTATCACAAGTCCTAGATATAAAGTTTAATTGAAACCTGTGTGAGCATTTGTAAAAGTGAACTCTGTAATATCCCAATTGAGCAAAGTGCCTGCTGTCTGGTGTTGCCTTAGGTCTGCAATAGGTCTCTACACTGCATGAGGAACAAGGCACTTGTCTAACCATAAGCTTTAAAAACCTTGATCTAACGCAAACACTTTGATAATCACTAATGCCGACAGCCTTGGTATTTCTTTGATCAATTTTATTGATGATTATGTTAGAACAGATTTGTTTACTTTAAAATCTTGTCTGTATGTTGTATCTTTTATTGTTTATGTGTATATTATCATCAATTTATTGTTTAAACAAATTTTTTATGGTGTCCCAAAACTTAAGGAGCAATAATTTAAAGTCGGAGTGATTTTTGAAATAGAAATTGATCAATAGAAAACATATTTTGCGACAAAACAGTCTTATTTAAAGCAAACATTTTGTAAAAATTCTGCTTTCTCTCTGCGGCAATCTTTTCAAACTTAGGTTCATGTGAAAATATGATGTAATTTTTACTATCTGTTTTAATATCTGCGATCATAAAGGCATCATGAACCTTTTACATTGATTACCTTTACTCTCAGCTGTAACATTAATTCGTTTTAAATTACCAAGCCATATAGTGTGCCTTCTTTGGTTCTCAGTCGTTAGATCGTTACCTCTACTAACCAATAAATAACATATGTCTTAGGAAAGCATAAAATACATCTTAAAACAATGATGTTCTCAAAGTTGTCGCTATTCATAGTTTAGGGCTAATGAGTTATAAGAAACTATAGTGCATTATACTTTTCTTATTAAATTGACCAGTGTATCCGCAGCCAACGTGATTGTTCTCACTTATGACTAAGATCCTTTTCTCTTTTTGCTTTAGAAATTATGATCAATCTATTTGGACCAAAAGGAGAGATTTCAAGTCCAAATTATCCATATCATTACCCGCTGAACATAACAATGATATGGACTATCCAAACAAGGCCAGGGAACAGAATAATTGTACAATTTCTTGACTTTGAGCTTGAAAAAGTTAAGCGGTGTATTTACGATTATGTACAAGTGAGAGAAGACGAAAGAACACCATGGAGCTCTAGCAAAGTACGACGATATTGTGGAAAAACTATTCCACCTGATTTTATATCCAAAGGACCAAAAGTACAAGTTAAATTTATATCAGATTATTATAACTTTGTTGCAAAGGGTTTCAAAGCTTTCTGGATTGTTGTGATTGGTAAGTTAGATAGCCTTTGAGTTGCACTTATAATTAGATTTTAGAAGTAAAGCCAATAATTTAGTACTTTTGTAATGAATGAAAACATTCATACAAGTTTCCTTTTAATAACAAATGCTTTTATCTACTCTAATGGCAACGTTCGGAAATTTTAGGGCTTGAGGCATGGTCATTGCGATTTTCCTGACAACGGACAAACAATCAGTGTCGCCGTGTTACAATTTACAGATTATATACTCAATATCTTTTTAGTTTCCGTTTTTCAAAAGGGTTAATTTGTTTAGAAACAGCGTTGCAAAAGATGTTTTCCTTCGCGGGGGTCTTTAGGTAAAGAAAATATGTTCGTAACTTACCTTGCCGAATGTAAATACTAGAAAGAATTCTAGAGCTTAATTTTCACGTTTACACGTTTGAATTGACTATGGTCAGACAACATTACGTTTGATACTGCTCTATTATTGTATCAATAACTATCAGCTTGTGAACTTTGCATGAAATATGCCAATGAAAATATAGCAGGATCTAATTTTTTTAAAGTGCGATACGCTATTCATTAAATGAAAGTCATAAGTTCCTAGCGGGCTTTAAAATTTACTGTATTTTCAGACTTAAGTAGTTCCAAAGAAAGTAAAGGATCCCGTATACACTCCTCTCATATAACATAACTTTTTAGTAAGACGCGAATTTATTATGACAAACTGCGCGACGGAATTATGCACTAAGCATCCGCCGTTACAAGGCAATGGCATAAAGGCAAGAAGCGACCATCTAGTAAAATTGTTAAGAAAGGAATCGATTACCTTGTATAGGAATTAAAAACAATGCTTCTCCCTTAAAGCCTTGACTACATGTGCATTGACAAAGCGCAGCTTTTTACAAAAAAAATCACCTCTCAAGAATGTAGACGTATGTTCGATAATCTGCATTTTGAAGTGGAGTTCCTAGTATTATTTCAAAATCATCAAGTGACAGCGCTCCTCTTATTGTTAAAATTCTTTCATCTAGACAAGCCAAGAGGCTCGTTCATGGTGCAAAACTTATTTTTACTGTTTTACTGATGTGACGTCACCAACTATAATGAACCTTAAAATGTGGCTAAGGTAATGTTTGCGAAAGGAAATGTCATTTAGCATTAATTGCCAGAATTGAAACGTAATGCCATCATGGTTTGTTTGAACAAGCTTCTTTTACTTCATTAGACAAATGATTTAATAAATGAGCCAATATTGTCTCGTGCATGTCTGATTCAGATTTTATTCCATATTTTCCTCTTTACTTTACAACTGTTGTCAATGACATTACTGCTAGAGGGTATGAAAATAGAGCAAATATTGTAGTTTAGTGATTTGACCTACGGTCTTGTTTTTTGACATGTTCTTGAATTTAGAGCCAGTTGTAAGCGTTATTGCCACTGAAATTTAGAGTAGCGTATTGCGAATTTGTTATTTACAGGATCCGCCATTGCTCCAACGAAATCGTATTTTCCGCCACCCAAGACAAAATGCCCTCAACAAAAGGAGACTATAACCTCAATTCCTGCTTGCAGCACTGTTAGCATACAATCCGCATTAGAGAAAAATTGTGACTGCAAAGATTCAACTAACAGACTAAATAACAAATCAAGTAATGGAGCAAAACATCAAGCAGAACCCACAGTCTTGTCAAGATCATTAAGATGTGGTCTTTCTAATCAAAACAAAAGCTGCGGTACGTACTAAATGGCGATTTTCGTTGTAAGATATTGTATCTTTATCATTCTTTAAACTTTTGATGTCGTTACCGTCCCAATACGGTGTTAATTTTGAAACATATGAAAACACATAAATTTTCCTCCATAGAAAAATCCACTTATTGATATTGTTTATACGCGAAATATTATCTCTGCCAAGACAAGGTATTCCAGTAAGTCACAAATGTAATAAAATATCTAATAACTCCTACGTTGTTCACCGCCGGGTCATGATTAAACGAAGCACCTACAGGCGAAGCAATTTACGTCAAGAAAGCGTTGATTTATTGCAGTGTATTATTAGCATAGGTACCCTAAATTGTATATAAAGGGAATACAAAATATTTGAAAAGAAGAAAATAGACAAATTAAGTATTCAGGTTTAAATTCAAAGTATTCTAACAACAAATTTCTTAAATAAAGAAAGGCAATCGAAAAAGCTGCAAAAATAAGGCTCCGTTACAATAAGTGCGTCTATACCTTACACATATTTGAATATAGGTAATAAAAGTGTTACAGCTGTTTTCTAGAAGGTAACTGGAAGCAATTTCACAATAGCAAACAACTGAAAAAGAAAACATAACGTATTTGAAATAGCAACGTAGCCAATAGTTACTACACTAGTAAACAATTACGTTATCTATATATATAATTTGATTTATTTTCCTGCAGGTAAAGGAAGAAGTGATGAGATCAACCAGCTACTGTCTGCATTTACAACAATGTTGGCCTTATTTCTGTTAACCACGATAATACTGATATTTTTCTTGTGGCGAAGAAAAAAAGAGTAAGTCACTGTACGGTTTGTAACATGTTGTCATTCAATATGCATATGTTTCGAGTTTAAAAATTGAAAGCCACTTTTTCTACAATTTAATGTCTTTTATAAACAAAATGTATATTTTTTACAGCATTGAGAAGATAGCTTTGAACATTTTCATAAACTTCAAAATATGCAAATTTGTGCCTCTCTGGGTTTGTAAGATGAACTTAGTAGAGATTTTAAATTTCTACAAAACCTTTCAATGACTTTGTACTTCATACAGCAATTATTTCACTCAATGCTGGGTCATTTACTGTCGTTGTTTCTTAAATAAGAAAGTGATTTTTGACTAGTTGATTTTATATATATTATATTTTAGTGATCTTTTTTGACTTATTGTCTGTCTCTTAGTAAAAAAGTGCTTTGAGGTGCAAAAAGGTGCACTCAGTGCATACCTTATTCGGATACGTTAGTGTTATGGCAGATTTATTGATTCATTCTTTTGATTTTTATCTTTTAAAAGACTTCGGTATTTACGAATAGCAAAGTGTCAAGATCCCGGATTATACCCGGTTTTAGAGTGGAATACTTACAGAAGGTCTGCAGAGGATGCTGAAGGAGATAGAGTTGACAGGACAAGCAGAAGCTCCATAAGTTTGCATGGGCTAAACCATAGCCAAATTGGTACTATCGGGCATGTCACCCATAAATATGGCAAAGCTGATAATTCTCACCTGCGTAGGGAAAATGCTGGAACAAAGGACAACCAGCAATACATTTCTGTACTTTCTGACGCATTAAGACGACAGAGGTCTTCCTTGGATTTTAGTGATGGTATGTATCACAGACGATCTTTTAAGAGCTTTAAACATTGGATCTACATGTTAGTGTACGACAAATTAAATATTAGATACTGCACAAGTACTCACACGCAGTCTTTTCCGAAAATAAAACAAGTTGTAAAAGTCCCAGAGCAGAAAAGTAGAAAAAGGCAATGTTTTGTTTCATTATCATTGATTATTTAAAGTGGATGTTATGATAATTAATACTTTCTTACGAAGTCGATTGCTAATTTTGTTCAGAAAAGATGCGAGAGAGACTCTATAAGAACTATTGCAAATGATTTTTGACGAATTTTGTTACGTTGGCATCCAGCCATTGAGCTCATGAACTGCTCTTGACAAACAGTCACCAAACACGATTATAACGGCTAATAAATAATGTACATATGTATGTTTTGCATAACAAATATATTCATATGCCAGTCACGAGTGAAGTATAACAATGATAGTTGCAGCATTAGACAGGAATCGAACTTTCAATTCTCAGACTGAGTAGCCTAAACACAAATACATGTGCCATTCCGATGCAAAAATTGAAGTGAATGACAATTGAAGCCCTAAGAATGACAAGACGAAATCCAAATCACGATCAAAAGCAAAAATTCAATAATCATTAATTTGCATTTTTTTTGGCTTTTGCTGCTTATTTTTTGTGATAATATGGTATAACTTTTACCATACATAAAACTTAAGATAAAAAGTAATTAGCAACACATGCAAAAAGTTACCCACAAAATGGGAACTTTTTGTTCAGAGCAAAGGGATAGATCAAACAGCTGCCTTGTAGCGCAAAAAGCCATCTATTATGGCACAACATGTAGTCTACAGAAATTTGTTACTTCATATCTATACTTCATAGGCTAGTTTTGCTATATCTTTTTGTTACCTTTCTTTCCTGATGATTATTTATCATTATTATTTATTTTGCAGGTAAGAACTATTTCCTATGCAAATGCAAGATTAGACAAATTTTCTCCAATGTTGATTCCTACATCACTGAAACTGACCCTCCCATAAAAACCTTCCAAGGCAGCTGCGAGCATAACTGATGGGAGGGGTATCATCTTGTCAAAATCTTTTTGTATTTAAAGTTCTCGGTTTATTTTGTCATTTTTCAAAAGTCTTCTCATAATAAATCAAGTGCACTGAATGTCCATGGGAAATGTTATCTGGGATTCTTTGCATTTCTTGATTTTTTTAAAGTGTTGATCTCTTTTTAATGCCCTCCTGTGGTTTGCTTGCGTGGCACCAACTGTCTACTAATTTCTGCTGCATCATTAGGAAAAGTCTGACAGGAAATTAATTGATGAATTCAATGACGAGTTAACATATTACGTTTTCTTATAAAAGGAACAATTGTACCGTTCCACGGTATATCTGTTATCTGTTTGCTGTTCTGTCTGCAATACTAAATTGAATAATTGTTCTAGTATTTTAAAATATTCTTCTTCACATATAGCCATTTGTCTTCTATGTTTTAGAAGAAGAAGAAGAAGAAGATAGGGATGATAGAGATACTTCTGATATTTACATAAGCACGGGATATTCAAGTGGCTCGCAGTCAAGTGCATCATTTGCTCTCGAGAATGCTTTTCAAGTATGAGCAACAATTTAATTTTTGTCACTGCGAGACCTTCTATGTTTTATAACATTTCATTGGAAGTTGTCACTAATAAATACATGTTTAACAGTGAAGAAAGAAACTCTTCCGATGATTAAAGTGCAGAAGCAAAGGAGTGAATCAATTTTCGTAAGGATAGTTTTATCTGGTATTTGTAATTGTCAAACAAAGACACATGTACATTGATTTAGTTCTCAAGGACAGTGTTTGTAGACGCTGTTATGGTCTGAGAGCGTTTAGTAAAAGGGTGGGTAAGATTTTTATGGCCTAGGGTGGAAGCAGTTTTGTAAATTATTTACGCAAAATGCAATATAATTGAAATAAAAATTAATAATGTAAGAAAGTTTTGATTAAAATATGTAATAAATAATTACGAATACTGTGATGGAAATTGACGTCATTGGCAATCGTTGTCACAAATCATATATTGACTTTGCATTTACTACGATAGTTGCATAGTGCACAACGGTGAATTGAAAAGCGAAATAGGGATATTACCCGTTTGATATATTTTGCGTCCAGTGAAATTGTTATGGCTCAAGAGCAAATATCTTTCCAGAACGGTATCGTTATATAAAAACCATTGTGCAGTCAAATTCAAGAATTAATCTTGTTTAAACGTATTGTAGACGAGAAATAATTGCAATGTATACCTTTTTAAAGCATGCAGATTAATTTTACGTCTCATATGCGGACGTAGATATGTATAATTTTGTTTGGCGTCTGGCTCAATATAGCCGCTTAACTATGACAGCCGAAACTGCAGTATGATTTTAATTTATGAAAGAAACAACATAATAATCTTAACTGCTGATTACAGTTTGCTCGAATTAAGAAGGCAATGTAACTTAACCTCTTTATAATAATGAAACAAGCATTGCAAGTTATTAACTTGCCTCATCTGCCGCACGTTGCCTCTTGTGCATTACTTGTAATTCCAATGCCAACAAGTCATAGTTATTGTAATACCTGTACCGCCCTAAAAACAAAAATCAATGCATGACCTCTAGAAACAAAAGTCAATGCTTGTAATTGAAACGCCATAGAAACTGCAAGAAATTCTTCACCAACTAAAAGTACGAAAGTCTAAAAGTGGGACATGATTAACTCTCGAGAAACCCAACAGGGGATAAAAGTGTACAATATGTCTCCAAAGACTGGACAAGTACGTCGTAGTGAGGAAATTAGAAGCCGAAAGACAATGCCAAAACCAGCGAAGTAAAGAGGTGCATTGCTTTGAGATAGACTTCATTTGGCCACTTGCATAACATCTTCAAATCCCTCAACGTAACTCTGAACCTCAATTGAAATGCCTTTGATGCTTGCATAACACCACTGTGAAACCTGGAACAAACGCCTTACAGCAGAAAATACAGGCTACATAAAGTGCTATGGAAAGGATCATGATTCGGATAACGTGGAAAAACAGAAAGATAATCAGATAAATTCGAACGCAGACTCGGGTGACAGGTATCATAAAATGCATCATATAAAGGAAATGGAAATGGGTAGGCCACATATAAATAAGGACAACAGATCAACAAAGAGATTGACCGAAGTGAACCAAGAAGGATAGGCAAAAGTTCTCGAGGAAGACAGAAGATGCTCTGAAGCAACGACTTCTCTTGGATATCACCTGGAGAAGGACAGCTTTTGGCAAAAACGTATAGAAATATTTGGAGATGGCCTGTGACCGGCAGTGGACTACCTAAAGCTGCTGCTAGATAGATATGCTTAATAAAATGTCTATACATACCGCACTTTAAATTACATTTATCAGGTACCATTTAAATGCAATTACAAAAGAAAATGTGCCTTCTGTGGCAATCGTTCTGCATTGTCTGTACGATTATAAACAAACAGCAGCTCTCAGTTCTTGCACGTCGTCGTAGTAGACCATTAGGTATGAATAGAACAAAAACTATTTATAATATAATATATATAAACAAGAAAATGTATCTAGCTCAAATACGATTTGATAACTATTTACGGCAAACTATACTGCAAAAACCCTAAGTTATATAAGCAGCCACAGTTAATACGGTGATGCATTCCTTTTTAAACAATGGCATTCCTAATAACAATCGAGCTTCTCTGGAATACGTGAAACGTAAATTTTTTCAGATGATATTTACAGGATGACAACAGAAAAAACCTAGGAATTGAATGCTTATGAAATCTAGATAACAACTGCACATATAAAACTGATACACAGACACCAACATATGTGTTTGTAATGGTATATAATACACCTTCTACTCACCTATGAATGCTTAAACGGTTGACTGCTTTATTTAATTCGAATGCAAAGGTATCTGTGAAAGGTTACTTTGAAATCACTATCTTTATATAAATTCACAGAAAACCCCATTCCAAAAGTTCGTTCTAGCGCCATTTTGAACACAAACGTGTAAAAGTCCATTCTGTATGGACATTATTTCTGATAGATCAATAAATTTGCTATAAACTTGATAAGAGCTAAACAATTAAAAACGTACAAAAACTTGTACAGGAGAGAATATCAAATTAATCAACAATTTTAATACCATAGAAACTATAATGAACATACTTTTTCTGTCAATCTTCCATGACCAATACGTGATGTATGTAGCATTATGGCCTTGATGGTTCAGGAACGTTTTGGCACTTTGACATTAGCCATCAACAATCATACACAGTTGAAGTTTTTAAGTTCAACTGGTAATCTCAGGATGGTAATAAAAGTGCATCTTAACGAACTTTCTGTATAAAAAATATAGTAAACAAGTTAACAAAGGCTGCTTAAGAGAAGAAATTAAAACAGGAATTAGAAGAGACATAGGGGAATGTACGACTTGTGGGAGTCGGGGCATGTTTGGTCTCGCATTATTAAGAAGCTTTCAGAACTGATTCGATTGTATTCTATAAGAACCTTGGCAATGATGGTCAAATAAAACAAAAGGAACGTGTGTCCTGACCTATTAATGCGATCTTTGACTACCAAGGGAGCCCCTACGAGAGGTTCATAATGATTCTCACTACACCCAAATGATCATAATTAAAACTTTACTTCTGTTCTTTACACAAAATCTCTCTGTCAACGTCTATGTGGAACATATTTCTCAATTCCCAGATTTGTATGATTCCCTACATTAAGATAGGGAGATGTTTTACCTTAGTAATACGTATTGACGTTTGCTCATGTAGACCCGTATACTACAGCTAGGAATCATTTATAAAGGAAAAACACTAACAGTATTAGACATTTTAAAAATAAAGTTGACTTTTAAGTGGAGATTACTTTGTCATCAATTTTGTTAGCTTCATGTTATGTTGTAAGTAAAAAAGGCAAGCAAAAATGCAAGCCAAACGACACGATTTTTTAGGAACAGTGTCAAATTCAGGTCCGGGCGTAAATTTTAAAAAGCAGTGAATGAAACAATAAATAACATGTATCGAAAATTCATATGTTCCCAGCAAGGATTTGATCTGGAAAGTGTCGCTACGAAAGGATACACGATAAATCACAGGAGACACTAGATTAGTCTTAAATATGATGAGTGCTAGACAGAGAATTCCTTATAAATATGTTATTGGCATTTTACGATCTAGACCATAGTAAAGTCAGAGCCATTGTGCGAAAATAAAGTAGCTAGGGAAAGCAAAATGTTATTCAATTCAGTCTCGTAAATAAACCTAACATTGAGATGCTGCCTGTTGGTGAAGCCCAGAAATTGTTCGACTCGACTTTTGTTCTCAAAATTGGCAGTATGTATCAAAGTCATATCTTCGGTACAACAATTGCTTAGGGCTTGGTGGAGAGAAATTTTGTTTCCATTGGTTTGATAAGTATGTTTGCTAAGATGAGTTTTGAAGGGATCCTTGAAAATAAAGTGGTTGTCTTTATCTGCATAATTTAACAACGCTTAGGGTACATCCGGTCGCTTTTCGTAGGAATAGAAGCAGCTTTGGAATTCGGCAGCCGCCTGAACGACTAAGCAGCCCTTTTTAGGACTACATCGTTCACCTCCTACAATGAGGAAGGGGCTAAAATAGGTGCCCTAAACATTGCCTGCTTCACCACAACCTGGCCAGCTTCCTTCACCTGCGGTTACAACAAACGAGATAGGAAATCTAAAGTGAAAAACACTTCGTTTACCATTGGTTCATGGAATGTCCGTACTGTCCTTGACAACACAACATCAAACCGACCTGAAGGAAGGACAGAAATACTAAGCAGAGAGTTCGCCAGCTATAACGTCGTCATTGTAGCCCTCTCGGAGACTCTCTTTTCAGACGAGGGACACCTCACCGAAACCGATGGTGGGTACACATTCTTCTGGAGTGGTCGTCCCAGAACAGAACGCTGGGAAGCAGACGTTGGCTTCACCATTAGATCCAGGCTGGCATCCAGTCCCACTCAGCTTCCTCATGGCATTAAAGGTAGACAAGCCACATTGATCAGCGCTTACGCACCAACCATGACTAACCCAGATGATGTAAAAGACAGATTCTACGTGTTCCTAAGCAAGACAGACTCTACTTGCTTGGTGTCTTCAATGCTCGTGTTGGAAGTGATTTTGCGTCCTGGAAGATTGTCATTGGCCACCATGGAGT
Organism: Chironex yamaguchii; assembly: GCA_024741275.1. Classification (NCBI taxonomy): domain Eukaryota; kingdom Metazoa; phylum Cnidaria; class Cubozoa; order Chirodropida; family Chirodropidae; genus Chironex; species Chironex yamaguchii. The sequence continues at coordinate 23,110 of JANTCA010000740.1, forward strand.
GGAAAACTACAACAGCGATGGACTTCTGCTGCTCCGGCTTTGTTCTGCACATGGCTTGCTTATCATAAACACAACTTTCCACCTCCCAAACCGCAACAAGACAACCTAGGTGCACCGTCACTCCAAACATTGGCATCTCATTGATTACATAATTACTCGCCGCCAATATCGCAGTGAGTCCTTGATGCCCTCCCAAGCGCCTTACCCTGGAGGAAGAAGATATACAAAGCAGGTAGAGCACCAATTATCTCACACTTGACCAACCTTTTTCAGCTTTTTTGAACCAAAGGTAAACTCCCACAACAACTAATAGACACCTCCATTATGCACCTCTACAAACGTAAGAGTGATTGGCGTGTGTGTGACAATCACCGTGGCATCTCCCTCTTGTCCATAGCAGGGAAGATTCTAGCCCGTGTGATTTTAAATCGTCTCAACACCGACCTGCAATGTGGTCTTTTACCAGAGAATTAATGTGGCTTTAGAAAGGACTGGGGTACTGTCGATATGATTTTCGCTACACGACAGCTCCAGGAGAAATGCAAGGAGCAGAATCAACCACTCTAATTGTCCTTCATCGACTTAACCAAAGCTTTCAACTCGGTAAATTAAGAATGTCCCTGGAGGATTATGGCAAAGTTTGGCTGTCCAAGCAACTTCATTACCATGACAAGACAGTTCCATGACGTTATGACAGTCTGCGTGCTTGAGGGCTGCACGACTCTCTTCAGCATGCTCTTCACTGCAATACTGGATAGTGCCCTCAGTAGCAATTTGAATGGCATGAATCTCAGATGCAGAACTGATAACAGTGCAACATGTAGAGGCTCAAGGTTCCAACAAAAGTCAAGACCACAGTTCTTTATAAGCTCCTAATCGCTGACGACTGCACACCGTATGCTGGCACAGAACAAGACTTGCAGTCGAGCAAGGACAGCCTATTCACCTCGCGTGACAAATTTAGCCCACTATCATTGTCAAAAAGACAGACGTCAGGCACCAACCTGCCCCGAACAAGCCCTTTGTTGAACGCAACGTCACTGTAAATGGACAACGGCTTCCTGTTGTGTCCATATTAATCTGCCATGGGAGTACCTTATCTCATGCTGTCCATATTGATAAAGAGACTAGCAACAGAATTGTGAAAGCCAATGCAAGTTTTGGCAGGCTGCGGAAGACTGTTTGGGAATGCAGGGGTACCAGCTTGAGGACCAAGCTCAAGGTGTATCGAGCAGTTGTATTACCATAACTTTTCTATGCTTGTGAAACCTGGACAGTGTATAGAAGGCATGCCAGAAAACCACACCACTTTCACATGACATACTTTCGGTGGATCCAGAAAACAAGGTGGAAGTCCTCACTATGGCAGGCATGGCGTCTGTTTATGCTATGCTAATGAAACACCAAGCTCGATGGGCAGGACATGTGGTCCGCATGCCTTACTCAAGCATACCAAAGCAGCTTTTCTACGGAGAACGGTCAGACGGCTGGCACAGTCGAGGAGGTCAGCGAAAACGCTTCAAAGACTCTTTGAAAGCACCTTCATGCAGATCCAGATTGACCCGAACACCTGTGAAACTGCAGCTTTAAACCGACCAAACTGGCGGACCTGTGTCACCAAAGGCGCTGCTGCTGTGAAAGGGCAATGCTCGGCTGAGGCCAGGATAAAACGCACTGAAAGGAAGTCCAGAGCTTCAACATCTACTCCAAACAACTAAATCAACTGCACAGTCTGCGGTAGGTTCTTCCGAGATCGGATTGGACAAATTAGTCATCTGAGTAACCACTCGCGATGGACGCACATGAATTTAACAAAAACTGTCTAAAGTAAAATTGACATCTATAAAGCTTTCCATATGACACTACTCACATAGATTCGTCAGCTTTACACATATCAAAATTACTTAAGAGAGTTTTTTAAGTTTTGCAGTGCTAGGTAACGCTTTAAACTTAATAAACTTAGTAAACTGACCGTTAATAAAATTGAAGACATCGTACCTGACGAAATCAAGCTCTCTAAGCGCTTATGAGGTATATAATTCAATATTGCTAGGAGAACGTTGGTGAACACACTAGAGACATTAACACTATGCCATTACACGTGTATTGGAATTTTTAAAAGTAATTCAGACAAGAAAGAGCAGATGTTTTGACGGAGTTTTGGGGTATTATTATGGTTTTTAGTACTGCAAATTTTTTCATAATTTGTTCTTGCTTTTTAATATACCAAACAAAGTGTATTCAAGACGTCAGGTGGAAATCGCAGCTTTAGCAATAATCGGAGAACAAGACAGACAACGAAAATCATCCTCATTATCATGCTATTTCCATAATCTTTTGACAATTTCTTCTATTTGACAACTCCAAGTTAGTTTGACATAGACTTAACTGTATTCAGTTTCATCATCATCATCATCATCATCATCATATGCCTAGGCACTCAGGCCCCTTGCTACCTCCACAACCCTGCACCACTTGGTATTCAGTTTTCTTACTGGTAAAAGATAAAAATTATATCATAATTCTTATTTCACAATTCTAGGTGAGTACTTTATATATATCTGAATATCAGTAGTGTTCAGGTCGATAGAAATGAGCAACAGAAAAACAAACAATTAACGGTAAGTACTTCTTCTTTCATTTGACAATGCCAGGCTGGTATTTCAGGACGTTTACAACCAGACTTGGTTCATCTTCAGCAGTGAATTTGTAAGACGCATGGCATATTTAGAAGAAATAACAACAAAAAGTGGTAAAAAAATGCAAGTTAAATTTCAAACACATGGAAAGATCAAAAAAGTATAGAAGAACTCGAAAGAGAACAAGAGTAAAATAGAACTGTTGGAAATTAAGCTCAGGTCAATCACATCGAATTGATTAACCTACAGGAATAAGGCTACAAAACTCAGCCCTGTCCAGAACACAAATGTTATTGATGCAACATGACCTGAGCTCAGTCAATTGCATGACCGTCTTTATTTACTCCCCAGATGTGCCTCAGACAGGATGTTAAATTTCATGATGTTTTGCCATAGTACAAGGCATTGCAGCTTGGACACTGACACTTGTCAATGACCTTAAAGCACATGGCGTTGCTTGGAAAGAATGAATGACTTAATTCTTTTAGGTGACCTAAAATAATCCTAAATTGTAATATTGAAGGAGCATTGCTTGATAGTTCTAACTTGCCTTTTTTATTTGTAAACTATACTGTGCAAAATATTGTGTGCTTAATAACATTGTGATTTTATCACTGAGTGTCTAAGGAAGGTTGAGGCTGAATCGGTGATCAAGAAAACAATTAATGTCATTGTCAAGTAAGTTGTTTAGGAAAAAATCTCCAGTACGAATCTTCTTAATTTCAAGAATTTCTTGGTGTGGTATGCAGACGAACGGATGTGAAATGCTCAATATACTAGGATCTTAATCAAATTGATCTTATACCTGGCATGATGGTATTGAAGAACTTTTTCTTTGAATTATTTAACATATAAAACATCCAATTTGATCGAGAAAAGTGACGTATGGACAAATGACATTACTGAGCCAATATGTTTTTTGTTACGCCGGCCAAATGTTTCAAAAATATAGGTGCTGGTATTTTAACAGTAAAGTATCTGATCATGGAAATTATGAAAAACGAAGTGGCCACTAGAACTAGATCAGACTTTAATCCCCAACATTTGATAAAGATTATTCCATATTGTCCAAGTATCATGAGCGAATCGCGAGGAAACATTGTCTTGAAAAGATTAGAAGTGGCAAAAAGTATACAGAAATTTTTTAAGTAGCCTATGTAAACTAACAGGGTAGCATTTGCTGCAGTTGAAAAAAATAATGAGGAGCTGCCAGATGTCACATTAACAGTTCATAATAAGGATTACGCTCTTCTATTTGTGGTCCATATATTAAATCGTGCTTTTTTTCACTAACGTTTTGTGAACACACAATAGTGACTTCTATTTGGATTTACAATGCGTCTACCCAGATTGTGCAGACTACTTCCAACATCGTTTTTAGTCTTGATACGTGCCCGGTGTAGGCTTGGCTTGATCCTGTTGCACGTTTTTAACCCATTTAACCTAATACTCTTTTGGATTTGAAAGGATTGGACAATTTGCTTATAATCGTTCAAAGCATCAAGGTTTATTTTCCATATCATGTTGGAGCCCTCAGAATATCTTCAAATCTAATATTCTGCTGGTGAAATGTATTTGCTGAAGCTGGCAGAAGCAACTGCCTAGCAGATCAATATGCTTTTCTATTAAACTATCTCAATATATCAAATTGTATACAAGATTCACTGCTAACATTCCTATGGTCAAAGGCAAAACCGTCTATGCTCTGTAACATCTATGCAAATGTCATGCCCTGATAGAAATGAAAAGAAATTTGAACAAAGATTAACATGGCAGATTAAAAGAAAGTTGCCATATAATTTCATTAACAACTATCAAAATATCACAAACAACTATTGAAATGATGCTGATTGTGGCGAGAATTTACATAAATTGTCTACTAATGGTAAAGAATGTGAAATTTGTTGATGTTGAATCGTGACATAGGATATAGAGTTTTGCCTTTTCAATTTATGTACTTAAAGTATAACCGTCTATAGTATTCATATATGTGACTGTTTGTCTTAACGCAATTAAAAGAACGTCTAATTGTCAGCTGAGAAATTATATAGCAGAATCAAGAAAAAAGACACTACATTGTATATCAGACAAGTCGTTCAGAAAAGTAGTTTAGAACATGGACTCTGAAATATGATAGTTCATGCGTTTCGCACTAAAACGCAATAAAGTAAGAAAGAAAGGTTTAGTGATATATAGTTTTTCTATAGTTACGTCCTGCGACATTACAGTTTGACAAACCGACGGCTATCTTACAGTAAAAAGCAATACTTTGACATACAAAAAATATAGCCTCATACTCTGCCAAGAGTTAAGATTAAAGGAAAGCACTTATGGATTCTTCCCTTACTGCTACAGCTACGAAATTACCATCACTCCTTTATATTCTGTACTCACTTCATTTCCCTGACTCGCAGCTGCAACGTGTAAAATCTATTTATTGAAAACAACACTTAAGTGAAAAAGTATTGTAATTGTTTATTCCTTAACATTCTCTATTGTCTCAAGATTTCCATGTCTTGAAGGCTTCCACTTATCATTGTTATCTTTTTAGCCTCAATCCCTGACTTTTGTAAAGTTTGCTCACGAGTCTCCTCTATATAGCGTTCATTGTGTTTTTGTCTTGATTGGTGTGATACTGTATTGTAATAAAATCCGATACACATACTTTATTTATGACTATAGTCATTAGTAACTTTAGAACTCTTATTCATTCTAAACCTTTTAAAGTTCATGCTGATGAAGTTACTGCAGGAATCTAAGCTGGTATAAGCAAACTAGTTCCATGCCAAAAATACCAACTGAGAACTCATTAATTACCAAGATTTTCTGTGCCAGTGCCTCAGCTATTGCTTCTTACAGCCAAGTTTCAGTGTGACAATTCTAAAGGAAACAAACGACCCTTCAACACTGCTCGTAATCATTGTAAGTTTGTAATTTCAAGCGTTAAGTCAGAATGCGATTAGTGTTTTCAAGGTCCAATTACCAAGCAGAATTATGACTCCTTTCACTTCCTGAGAATAATCAACAGAAATTACATAAGTCCCCGATTACTTTTTTTAACAGTTCTCGGGTCGTGACAGCATTAAATACAAACTGAGGTTTTTGCTCTACTGCTGTTCTGCTCAGTCTGTTCTCGATGATATTTATCATCTACTTCCTGATTTCCCTCTCATAACTGATTAACTAGTACTAAGCTACTATAATAATTTAGGTAACGTATAAGCACAGTAAGATCCAACTAAAAGAATCTGGACTTGTTTATCAAAAGTGCTCTCTAGAGTCTTCTCTTGTACTTCACTAAGCTCTTTCACAGCTGCAACCCGAAATCTTGTTTTCATTCTTTTTGTGAAGTTCTGAACTTGGATTCATGTCTTTTTATCTTATCTGAACAATCTAATCCTCACAAGCATTTGTACTAATTCCAGTTATTAATCAGCAAAGGCTTTGAATCCTTGGTTAAATCCTCTTTGGTAAAACATATTGATTCTATAAGACTGTGTTCTAATTTATAATACAGTGTCTGATTTTGTAGGTCTGCTGATCTTCTGCATGTTACTTCTGGGCACATTTATCGCGCCTTGAAGGTGTTTGGGAAATCTGGACTAGTAGCTTTCGATATCTATAAAGCATTTGAAAAGACTTGTTATGTAGGACATTCGAGCAGGCTCTTGGCCTATAGTATGTCTGTTTAAATGCACGACATTCTTTTATGTGATAAGGTAAAGGTTGTTTTAGGCATTCAATCTTTGTCTAGCTACTTAATCAATGCAAAAACTGTCCAAAAACATATCACTGTTCCTATTCCATTTCTTTCTTTTATTAAACAAAGAGTTAAAAATTTCAGGAAGCAGCTTTCAGTCTATGCAATGAGTTACACTATATTCTAGCTTAGGATAAACTAACGTTTTGTTTGATATAATTGAAATGACCGTTTAAGTTTCGTATAATCTTCAATCTGCTGTTTATGCAAGTAAGATGATGCTTTAAATTCTTCAAAAACTAAAGTTCTCTCAGTCAAGCACTTTACATGATATTTTTACTAATTGTCTAGATGAATGATTGGGAGCCATTCGTTTTTCTTATCGTTGTGACTTTTTCTCAAAGCGTTTTAAAAGTTGAGGAGTTATACAGCCAAAGTTGCCTGCAATGAAGAATGGTTCAATTATAATCAGTTATTCAATTGCAGCGACATATTTTGTATCTCTCCAAGGGTATAATTTTCCACTGCATCAGTTATTAACGTCACGTCTTGGAAACAAACAGTTTGGATATCGGCCGGTGTGGGTAAACTTGCGTAAAAGTGATACGTTGGGGGTGTGCGGCAGGGTTTTTATAAAAATCGTGCTGCAGGAAGAGTGCTTGCTCTCTGATCAGGAGGTTCTGTGTTCGAATCCACCTCACAGAACCTTTGGCAAGAGCTTGAAAACCATATTCCGCGGGTCAGACGCAGCCATGTGAGGAAAACTGGGTGCGACAAAACTGTTCAAAAAGCCGTTGGTTGGGTGAGTTAGCACGATACCATAAATCATCGTGGTTGAGATCATGGGTGTCCAGAATTGTGCAACCAATTGATTACACTGGTTAAATCACTTATGTTCAAGAACGGCAAATTAGTTCTGCACGCGCTTATGTGCAGTATTAATAGCAGGTTGGCTCTTTGGACTATTCTTAGATGAGTGATTGTAAATGTGCCCGTGCAAGCGTCGAGGAGTCACGGTTGCTAGACACGTGAATGAACAGGTATCCTCGATATCGATTGTACATTCATTATAAAAGAAAATAGATGCATAAGAGCAAATTAAGAGGTTAGTTATATTAAAACCTGGATACAAAGCTATGAGTTACGAAAAGAAAATATTACCTGAATAAAAAATTGCAAGAATATCCCTTTTTAGGGTTTCATCTCTACATGCCTCATTTTACAGCAAGGTTTTCGAAGTGACTATGATATCAGGAAGCTACAAGCTTCTGTTTATAAAGAACCTAGCTTAAGGCTAAGTTCCCAAGTTTTCTTTACATATGGACTTTTGTTTATCAAATTGTAGCTCCATTGGTGTTTAATTGATCCTTAACTGTAACTGCATAAGCTTTGGTTGTTCTGATCAGAATGAATATCTGTACTGGATAAACAGCAAAGCCAAAAACTACTCATTGAAACATTTGATAGATTTGATACATTTGTTACATGTGTCCTAATTATTGATAAAATTATTCAAAATTAAAAAGCCCTTTTAAAGATTTTTTCTTTAGTGGTGTAGGCTCTTATAAAGTGGCTCTTCATAAAGTGGTTCCTTATTTAAAAGCACAATCTGTAGCTTGTGGAAATACATTGAAGTCTAAATGCCTTCCCTGTGGTTACGTGGCATCAGATGTTCACTCCTAGCGAATAGTTTACAAAGCCAAGACATTAACTACCATAAGGCCTAAATATAACTCGAGTTTGCAGACCGGTGTTTAAACCGACCTCTGGTGCATAAATGAGAGTAAAAATCAATGAGAAATACATTTACCAACAATTGTATTGGTAAAAAACAGTGATACTTAAATCGCCCTTTACGATACATCACCTTAATGGGTACCCAAACATTTTCATAGATTTTTATCTGAAGTGTAAGTTTCCAACCATAAAAGGGGCAGAATTATATTTTACTCTTTCAGCTAGAGTACTCTATCTAATTGATAGGTTTCTTTCTATTTGTGGGAAAACGTAGTCTGAAAGCTACCTGAATGAAAGTGCTTTGGGAAAGCAACATATTCCTAACAGGGTAGAACAAATCATTAATGCACCTTATTGCAGCCTTTCGTGGAGGTCGATTTTAAAGTGGTCTGCAATAAATGGACCTGAAAATATTTTAACGACAAATGAATACAGGCAATATAGCACGGAATATTGATTTTTATTCTTCAAACTTTACATTACATATTAGTATAGTATATGAGAGTTAATACAAGTTACATAACCTTAAACAGATCCAGAACTGAGCATTTTATTATAGTCATCAGAAGCACAGTGACGCAACTTTTCAGCATTAACGTACATATGGGCCCTCTACTTTACATTGAGGCTTTCCAAACCACAATTTCAGTCCATAAATAACACATAAAAATACAGCTAGCTTAGATTTCCATTTTTTATAGACCTATTAATACATTCATAAGTAAATGAATATGAAATCAAGGGCGCCATTGAAAGACTGATATTGAATAATTAAAAAGGGCAGGAGAGTTAATTCTAAATGAAACCCATGTTTTGCAAAATAAAGAAGCCTTACGCTCTCTGAGAAGCAAATAAAATTACGCCGACAAAGGAAAAGAAGGAGCATATATGTTTTGATGCAAGAATTTACATCATTTTGGACTTAAATTTATTTTCTTGCAGGGTATGAATGATTATAAGCTAGTGAACCGAGATAACATCATTATGCTTTTATCCCTTTTAGAGACAGGAATAAGTCCAAATAGATATTTGACCTTTTCTTAACTCCTTATAAGTGTATATCTTTGCTTCCTCTTTAAAGTGTGTCCTATGATTTTTTGTTTGATGATGCTGTTTGCATCTATTAGGTAGTATATTTACAGCTTAGTATAGAAGAACACGATTTGAAATGACCACCTTTTCTTGTTTTAGTTACACGATACACAATATAAGCACATTTTTTGAAACCGAGCGACAAGCCATTGTGGATGATAGGTAGTGGTCGGCAACATCAATTTTTGCTGAGTTTAAAATGAATTAACTAGTATCTAATATTTTTTAATTTACTACAAGTATTATTGTTTACTGTTAGATTCTGGCATAACAAAAAGGAAAATTTTAAAATTTTAGATTTTTGTCATTTGATGAACCGTTTACAATAAAACAAATTTCCACAACAACTCCAAATACCTTTACAAGACAAATAATTACGCACATCTTGACTTCAAAGATATTAATTTGTATCCGCAAAGTACCAAACCAGGTAATTCATAAGAATTAATATAGAGATAATATGTAGAGAGACATCCTAGAAAACATCACTTCTACTCCTCCTTTTGGGAGTTATGAAATAGGATATTAATAATATGCTGTATCACTAGAGCGTCAAAAAGAGTAGAACCGATAAGAAAAAGCAATGTGCAAGTACATTTCTAAAACATGAACTCTAAATGTCATTTCGTCTGAAATGAACGAGTCTGGCATTTAAGTCATCTTTCTTGTGTAAGAGGTACCCACCTTTTTCGTCAATATCGTTCTAATAAGATTTAATAAACAGTTGGTTGATTTACAATCATAATTACACTTAAAATTGAGCATAAAATTTAACACTTTCTGATTAGTAGAATGGTGTCTCTTAAGTTGTACATGGTACAGGTTTGGTTTACGTGATTGTTGGAATACAGAAAATGCAATGATAGAGGTTATTATTAATATTTTTGTCAACATCATGGTATTCGTTGCAATTATCAGTAAAGTCATCATTACTTTTAACATTGAAGCAATTATTTTAATTTTTGCTGCCTTTAATATATGATGATTAATATTCTCATCATTATTTATATATTTATTCATTATTATTGCTATTAGGATTCCAAT
>JANTCA010000741.1:0-12487 GCA_024741275.1 Chironex yamaguchii
CCTATCACAACTTCGTTCTGGATACAGCACCATCCTGAAATCCTGGCAATTTCGAGTGGGAAAATCCGATACTGACATCTGCCCTAACTGTCTCTGCGAACCTCACACGACCACGCACTTGTTTGAATGCTCAGCAAATCCTACCACGCCTACTCCGGAGGATTTATGTAGAAGCCCAGCTGCTGTGTGCCGATTCCTTGGGCTGAACACAGATTGGTTTGACACTGATGGCTAACACAACAACAACACTGACAATGTCACTCCATTTGCAGTGCAGACTGAAAGTCACTCCATTTACAGTGCAGACTGACAGTGTCACTCCATTTACAGTGCAGACTGAAAGTCACTCCATTTACAGTGCAGACTGACAGTGTCACTCCATTTACATTGCAGACTGACAGTGTCACTCCATTTTCAGTGCAGACTGACAGTGTCACTCCATTTGCAGTGCAGACTGGCAGTGTCACTCCATTTACATTGCATACTGACAGTGTCACTCCATTTACATTGCAGACTGACAGTGTCACTCTATTTGCAGTGCAGAGTGACAGTGTCACCCCATTTGCAGTGCAGACTGACTGTGCCACCCCATTTACAGTGCAGACTGACAGTGTCACTCCATTTGGAGTGCAGACTGACAGTGTCGCTCCATTTGCAGTGCAGACTGACAGTGTCACTCCATTTTCTGTACAGACTGACAGTGTCACTCCATTTACATTGCATACTGACAGTGTCTCTCAATTTACAGTGCAGACAGACTACATTACTACAACTACGCCTGTCACTGTTGCTTATATTGGGAACAGACTTAATCAGCAATACTTTTTTGCGTTTACATTACAAACTGTTTTTCACTAATATACTACTGATCATCACTTAGAATACTAAAAGAATGAGGAGAGGTGGAATCAATGGAATGGAATGACACTTGGTATTAAGAGAATTAATCTTTTACCAATATTCGTACATTTTAACTTCTCGGATTCTCTCTTTTTGCTACAGAGGGCGGAGAGGTATTTGCCTGGGGAAAAGGAGACCGAGGTAACATGTTTAAACAATTATATCTATGATATTTTGCAGTGTGCCCACTGTAAAGACTTGCGATTCACTTGGTAAGAGGACGTTATCAATTACATGAAGATAACTGCCGAAGATATGAATAAAAGTTTTAAAATTGTCAAATCAGATAATCTAGTCTATATTTAAAGTCAGTAAAACATACCCAAGATTGTGATTCTTTAAGTATACAGCAATTAAAGTCTTCTTTTCTGTATTTTTGCTACACCATTTTGCTTATTGTAATTTGAGAAGCAAATGAATTACGTAATCTACAAGTATTGCAATTCGGATTGGTCACATAGAGCAGAGGAGGAGAAAGACGTTTATTACCTCCGCCAAAGAGGTCACATGTTCATAGGGGTTTGTTTGTTGGTTGGTTAGTTTTCAAAATATCTTGAAAACGTATCGGTCTGACGTATTTACGCTATGTTGGTTGCCAGCTGGCTCCAGTTGTCTCCGATCAAATCCTGGAATCTTGATAACTTTTTCAGTAATAATGTCTTCATATACGGCCTGTAAGAAATTCTTTGTGGGGGTAATCCAGTTACGATATTTGATATCTTCATGAAGCAACAACTAGCAATTGAATCATCGTGAGGAATGTCCGGTCCCAAGCCCGGGGCCCGTCCTAGTTCCGAAGGTGTAAGCTTCTTTGAAAGCTCCGGAGGAACTATGGGCGGGGAAGTGTGGAGGGTTGGGGTCTGGCGAGCCCTGCAAAATTCAGCCGAATAAGCCAGTATGAATAGTCGTCAAAACAATTTCGGATTAAATGCTACCGTGCCGGGGCAAAATGGCAATCGTGCTATCAGTATGAAGAGAATATACTGAAACCGTCTGCGACCTAGTGAGCGACCGAGAGCAGTGGAGACGACTGACATTGGGGCAGTCCTCAACGGATGGTCAACCTGGTCATCGCGTTCAGAGGACTTAAGTGCAAGTGCGATTTGTTTTTTCTGTAGCTCTAATACTGTTAACAAGGTTAATTTGCTAGCCTGGTGCTTGATCCTGTCTGTGTTCAAAAACGTTAAGTAGAGGGAGCGGATGTTTGGCTCCTATCCTTCGACCAATCCGGCGTGTTCGGACTTACAGGGAGCCAAAACCGTAGCTGATGTAATGTGGCTCTCTAGGTCGTTGGAGCTCATGACGTTGCCCACCACAACAAGGTACAGTTAGGGGACGGTGACTATCCGAAAACGAAAATTATGATTAGTGAATAGCTGAATTTCAGTAATTAATGTAAGTCTGAATATCTATGATTAACGAATACTTGAATATTTAAAATTACTTCCGTTTGATACGTATAATTGTTGATTGTCTGAATGTCGATAAGTTATGTCAATGGGGATATCTGCATAATAAGTGAATACTGAATACTCATAGCAAGTGAATATATAAATATCTTGAATTAATGAATGCATCAGTATTTCTAAGTTATAGATATCTGATCTTTTACTTAAGTGTATGCGTTCAATTCTTAGCTATAAGAGAGTCATGCAACGTCAGTATTATACTGCAATGAAAGCTAAACTATTTACAAGTGCGGACTTATTGTTTTTGTATCTGATGAACAACACTGTCTGTTTTCTTATCAGCCCATGATAAGGTATGTTCACTGTCCATTGTCAACTCGGTAATTCACCGTGAAGTTGTTTTGTGTATCCAACGATGGTACGAGAGATAATGATCTAATATCACTTTCTTATAGATATGAAATTAAATCTGAATGCCAAAGCTTCCTCCTACTATATACTTATGTTCCTGAGAAATCTACGTCCTTTGGTTTACTGCCTACTTAAGGTGTTCCAACTAAAACATTTGGTAATTTCAGAGATCCATTACAGTAACTTCTTGTAGATTACCGAGTTGTGGAGTTTACAGGTACCAAAATCTGTACATGGTGCTAACTTTACTTTGTTAAATGCCCAACACAGAATTCGGTATTGACCCATTTAATGTTCTGTCCTAAGAATTCTAAAGAATCCTAAGACGCTTGCTTATTATTGCTTCTTGTAGGAAGACTGGGCTTAGGCGCAACCGAGACAAAATGTGTACCAACACAGTTGCAACTGCCGACAACATATCATCCATGCAAAGTTTTTTGTGGAGTGGACTGTTCATTTCTACTGGCTAGAGGAAATACCTTGTTTGCATGTGGAAGTAATAAGTAAGTAGATTCATATGATAGCTGGTGTAGTGAAGAGGGAACGTAGTTGATGATTACTTTGAGACCTGAGCATCCACGATACCTTCATGATGGCCTCGATGAAACAAAGAAATTTGTCATCTCCTTATTGAATGTCTTTGGACCTCTAAAACTTTTTTGAAAATGTCCTTGCGAATTGTGTTGGAAGTGACATCTGTGATATTGTGGCTCATTTTTTGTTGTGTGCATTAAGGGGTGTAAGTTACAGCAAATATCGGAAATAACAAAGAAACCTTTATAAAAAGAGGTTAGGGGTGTTTCTAAAATGTAATATTTTGGACTCGCGAAAAAGAAACTAAAACCGTGTTGAATGTTCGTATTGTATTTGTTTTACATAAGTTATTCAGATATCAATCAAGGCAGAGTCATTCCATGATTTTCTATGAAAGGCACTGCAAAACTTTCCCTAGGGAATACTTTTCTCTAGACGCTAACTCTTTAGAGGAAGGCCCTCAATCTAATACTACTTCGTGCGCCCACGTGACTCTTGACGCTTCTGACAAAAAGCGGCCTTGTGTATCAAGTACTGGTCACTGGAACGGCAGCTCTAATACATTCAGGAGCATTAAGTGATATTGAAGCAATACACTGTAGTTGAACTGTTGGTGCGGTGTGTTATGTTCCGCTACATTACTTCCGCCTAAAGGGTTATGTTTTTGGTGACGTTTGTTTGTTTGTTAGTCTGTTTGTTAGCAAAGTAACTCAAAATGTTCTGGACGGATTTTCACGAAATTTTCAGGATAGGTCAGAAATTGGCTTAAAGATGATAAATTTTCGGTGGTGATCCTGGTCACCTTTTTGATCGAGGAATGAAACCTTCATAGTGTCCGTGAAACATAATCCACTAATAAACAAGAAGGCGAAAGGATCCTCTTATACTCTTATCACTTAGGGATTAACAAGCAAAAAACATCCAACATAGCATATTGCAGCCTCGAAGGCGAGAAGTTGTAAAATTAAATCAGTTATTTACACAAGCAAACTCAAGGACCCCCTAAGCAGCAGAGAAAGCTCCTGTTAATCGAATGATAATACTGGTTTGATGGAGATTTGCACTCTCGGAGTGTTTGTAGTTTCTACTCTGTTTTCTTAGGCTGTCCTCTTCTATGTTGTGGCCTCTTAAACGTAACGTTTTCCTAATTGCCAATCCACAACAATTTGTAAAAGCATCCAATTTTTTGATGAAAATACGATGAATACAGCATCCAAACAATTTTTACATCATAATTTTACATTTTCTTACTAACCAAATGTTTCTTACTGAGCTGATTTCAAAGCTGCACATGCTCATAAAAAGCAGGAACCCAAAATAAAGGGAAGTGAAATTTCTAGTTAATCTTTATTTTGTGGCCTTGACTATGTTCGTCCACAGTTTGCCGTAAACCCTATCCAGTATCTAGGCTCTCCACTGCATCGTATCATCTCTTCCTCTCAGTAGCAGCACCAGCCACCACTGGATAGGGTGGTAAGAAATTAAAGGGGTTCTGGGGCATTATTTTCTTAACCATACCCTATTGTTTAGGGGAAAGCTCTTCTGCTTCTCTGGAAACACTGGTTTCAGTTTGGGAAACACCCTTCTTAACATGTTGCAATTTAATACAGTTTCTACATAAAAAAGCGCAGAACATAACAGGAGTTGTGAAATTAGATCAATTCAAACTCGTGAGTAAACCCCTGAGTAACAAACTAGAAAATCGTCGGGGGGAAAACCCCTTTTAATTGAATGATAAAACTGACTTGGTTTAGGTTTTCTTCCTTAGAGAGTTTCTAGCTGGAAATGCAGCTGTAGAGATGACTGTGTTACTCTTTCTGTATTACAATAATTTATTTGCTTTAATATATTTAAGTAAGACAACATGCATGCATTTGATACTAAAGGCACTGCAATCGTATAGAGCTCACTTTTGGCTTTAACAGTAGGTAATGTCTGTGCTTTGTATTAAAAATCACATTGCTTAGCTATAAGGTAAGCCCTTTAAGATAGCAAAAAGTGTCGCTTATTGCTGGTAGAACTTATGACTGTCTTTGTACATTTTGCGTGATTTTTTTAACCCGTGTGAAGTGTGGTCTACGTAATCTGCTTTACACTGTCATAACAATTGATATGAATGTTTATCGGTTGACATCGGGGATGTAATTCATTAATTTTGTTGATCCTGGTTTCTCATAGTCAACTTTCGTCTGTGTAATGTTGCAAATACTTGCTATTGATAGTAACTGTGTAGGTTGTTTCCACATATAACGTAATAGCAGTTGGTCAAAAAAATATAGCTGCTCACTTTTTTTTTGAACCCCTCTAAGCTAAATTTTTTAGCCACATCACTCGTTGACATGAATTAAAGTGAAGCAATATGCATGTAAGATGTACTTTAACCCCATGGCAGTGGACAATTTACAGTAACCTTTTTGATCTATCTTATTAACTTGTAAATTTTGTAACTTCTTTTTTAGAGAAAACAAATTAGCGGTCGACGATGGCAGTGAGATTGATAATAGGACAGAGGAGTGTTTTAGTATGACTCAGTTAAAGCACGCCCCTATTCGTGATGAAACCATCAAGCATATTGCCACTGGAACTTCACACACTGCCTTTCTCACAGGTTAATCATTGCTCACGTATCTCCAAATTTTTGTATGTATATCTGAGGTAGACAAGTTGTTGACCAAGTTCTATAAAATTGATTGAACTCAACACATGAAATGTACATTGGCACTCATTATTAGTAGGTTATTCATAACAATCATATGTTTTCGGACTAAAGCAAATAAATTAGAAAAATTGTTCTTTTATGACTAGTGAGGTATTGGCGAATTTTTGACTTACAAATTTTTATCCTTTAGCTGATTTTCTCTTTCCTTGTGTTCTTTTAGAGGACGGTGTTGTTTTTACAGTTGGTGCTAATTCGCATCATCAGCTTGGGTATAGCAGAGATGGTCTTGATCTGCGACCAAGTCGAGTTGCAGCACTTGAAGACCAGTTTGTGACACACGTTGGGTGTGGTGACACTTTTTCAGTTGCAATTACACAAGGTGTGTCACTTTGATTCAAGTTGTGTTCTAGTATTATTATTATTAAATTTTTTTTTTGAATTAAATGCTGTACAGATAATATTTATCATGGCTGTAGCAAGTTCATGGCACGTTATAGCTTTGCCCGCCCTGGCAAGATCTTAAATCAAGATCAAAAGAAAACACGATCTTAACTGGGCTGGTTTGTGTGCGTAGGATTTTTGGTATTACAGTAGCCATTAACTTATTTAGGTAAAACTTCTATGTTTTTAGTATGTTTTGTTCGCTTGCATACGGCTGATACCACTTACTTGCAAATCTCTGGTTTAAATCCATTCATGGATAAAAATTCTCGTCACGTCCTGGTGTCAAATGGTACTGAGATACTTTAGGTAATTTCGAATTATGTAAATGACATTAGTTTTATGTCGGCGTGTGGAGGGGAATAACGTTACTGATGACAGAACACTGGATAAATATACTGAAGCGAACATGAAGACCTGAGCTTAAAAACAGTGTCCTTTCATTTAAAACTTGTGACTAGGTCTTGAACCGTTGACCGTTCAACTAAGTTTGACGCTACTGGCCAGCACAGTTAAATGTGTCTGTGTATTCTTTTGTTTCAAGACGGTGATGTATATACGTGGGGAAAGGGAGGAAGAGGAAGACTTGGCCAAGGAAATATTACCTCGTCTCCGGAGCCAACCAAGCTTGATTTCCCCAAAAACGAGAAAATGAAAATCCATTCACTAACTGTTAGTCATGGGACATCAATGTTTGCAGGCAAAGGTGTGAAGAGTTTTTAAAACATTTTATTTGTACTATTTGTAATTTATAGCTCATTGGACGGATTGTGTACAAGAGATTGTATGGGATATGTATGTATATATGTGTATGGGATAAAGTTTGACAAAGGTGGTATTTTAAATGTTTTAAACACAAAAGCTTTCCATAATGTAGATGGGGTTAGCAGTATTCTTATAGTAATAAGGCTTTTGATAATATTTGTTGTTCTTGTTTCATTTGTAAAAGTAAGAGTTGGACTTATGTCCATCATATCATTCCATATTGTAGTATTTTATTGTTTTTAATTTTGTTCTGTTATAAGCTTTGGGGTGATACAGTGCGGTAGGAGTAATGCAGGGGGAGAGACAGCCCTCTTAGACGTCCTATTATGGGGAAATAGAGCATACTTAGACAGCATGTATAACATACTCACTATGTACTTTGCGAAATCCGTGATAAGGGATTGTTCTCTTGAAACCTTCCAAATCTATGTCTTAGTCTTTATAAAGTAAATATCATGGATTCTCTATTGGACGAATTTTGTTTCTATAATTTATATATCATAACCATAAAACGCATGCGTTCCTAGACAACATTAGCATGGAGCAAAGTAAAGAGAAGGGAATAAGATAAATGATAGCACGGAAGACAACGACATGAAAGACATGAAATATTCAAGTTCTAATTTTATGGCTTATTTGAAGAAAGAAGCGATTTATAATACGATTTCTGTCTAGAAAGTTTGTTCCCTCGCATATCTCGCCTGCCTGAAGTTTTCTTCCGGCTTTTGGATTTCCTTACTATTACAATTTGCAAAACGTATGCAACACTAATGACCGTCTCTCTTCTTGCTCACTGGCTTTACCTTTTCTCTCCCCCGTTGTAAGCGTGCGCTTAATTGAACCTATTGCTTTAGTTTGAGGCAGATGTTCACGGAAAAAGTTTCACGTATATTCTAATATATGCTTCTTTCGTTTGTAGTTATGGACCAAAGGATTGATTCATGATAGCGTTGTAATATCATCATCCTTGCAAAAGTTGTGTAAGCAAGATGAATAAAAGACCACAAGTGCTTTTGGTCACTGTACAAGAGCATAGAGTACATTTTGATGTCAAAATGGTGTGCATCGAAACAAATATCAAAGTCCTAGGATTTGGAAAAAGAATGCAAATGACGTGAGGTACTGGTGACGCATACGACTTACAAATAGGGCACTGATACAGTTACTAGGGTTTGTTTTGTGGTTTCTCTACTATACCCTATTGGTTGCAGATGCACTTAGAGCAACGCACCGTGAATATGGCTATGGTAAAGGTGTTTTCCTTCCATTCAAGATGTATTATACTGTAAGAACCATGCTCATTTCTCAATGATTGATACACAGCAGTCAATTCTCTTGTTCTCTCAAGTATGACTTCAGGTAATCTCTTGAAAAAGGAAAATATTGCTAACCTGAAGTTGACCTTTAAGCCAGATATTGAGTATGTGGACGAGTAGGCTTGATGAGTCAAGGACGTTCAAGGGTTTAAGTAGCGGTCAACTATAACAATTGACAGCTCCTTTCAGCATCTTATTCAATGTCGTGCTTCAATGTGGTAACGGAAGCAAGTGCAGACAAGACTTGCTTTGCAGTCAGTAACTACAAATTGGTCGAGCAGACACTCGTACCTGAGTATGGTACTTGCTATGAACCAGCATCCACATCAGACTTTGGCTGCACAATTAAGAAGCGATTTAGACAATCTAAAGTTTCATGCATACGTCCCCATACTTTCTCGTGGGGTCGTATATATATGAAGCACCATTGACTTATTTTAATTTCACTTTCATTTCTTGCATTTGCTCATTTTAATTTACATATTCTGTGTTTATTATTTTTATATGTTTGTCTCTCACTCTTCTATAGTTGCTCAATTTGTAGTATTCCTTTTCTCAAGGTATCATTCTCTTTTTCTCCAAGTTCCGATCCATTTCTTTGTACTCACTCACTCACTCACTCACTGGCTCACACACACTCACTGGCTCACACACACTCATTCACTCACTCACTCACTCACTCACTCACAGGCTCACACACTCACTCGCTCACTCACTCACTCGCCCACTTAACACACATTCATTCCTCACTTACTCACCCACTCACGGACTCGCTCATTCATTCATTCATTCATTCATTCCTCACTTACTCACTCACTCACTCACTGGCTCACTTGCTTACTCACTCACTCGCTCATTCACTCACTCACTCACTCACTCATTGGCTCACTCATTCATTCTTTCATTCCTCACTTACTCACACACTCACTCACTCATTCACTCACTCATTCATTCATTCATTCATTCCTCACTTACTCACACACTCACTCACTCATTCACTCATTCTCTCACTCACTCACTCACTCACCCTCTCATTCATCCATTCCTCACTTACTCACACACTCACTCACTCACTCACTCACTGGCTCACTCACTCACTGGCTCACTCACTCACTTGCTCACTCACTTGCTCACTCACTCATTCATTCATTCATTCATTCATTCATTCATTCATTCCTTACTTAAACACACATTCACTCACTGGCTCACTAACTCACTCACTGGCACACTCACTCACTGGCTCACTCACTCACTGGCTCATTCGCTCACTCACTCACTGGCTCACTCACTCACTCAGTCATTCAATCCTCACTTACTCACGCACTCACTCGCTCCCTCCCTCCCTCCCTCCCTCCCTCACTTACTCACTCATATTCTTACCATTTTAAAGCCTACAACTTGGTTAGCTGATACGTGCCAACATAATACAAGATAAAACTGGGAATAAGTGGATTAAATGATCTTGCGTTTTGTAAGAACTGCAATTTGTAAGCCATAGTACGTCTGACGAAGGATAGTGAAGGTGACACTTGTCAAGGGGAATGGATTTTGGATAAGTGAATTTCGAGTACTTAAATGTATTTATTATGTGATAGAAAAAATTGTCTATCTAACCATTGAATACAATGGTCACTAGTAATACAAGAATGGAAAATAAATAGCAAAGCTTAAAATTGCAGTGACACTTCTATTTGTTTCTCAATATTTGTATAAATTTAGACACATTTTACGTAAACATCACCTTGCCTCTTTGCAGTCATTCACCATACTCTCTCTACACAAAACAAACCCTCAACTAGTACTTGATAGAAATGTTGTAGGAGTACTAAACTTGTTAGTCATGTCAATTCCAAATATATAATTAAACTGGACAAACTAAACTATTGTCTGTAAGGAAGATATTCCTTCAATCTTTGTCCGGACTTTCCTTTAAGTACAGAAGTGGTACATCTTGTTTGGTATCTAGTGTATTACACCAACATAATTTTTAAAAGAAACATTTCACGGTTCACTACTATATGTCGAGAATAGCCTATCTCGTGGCAAAACGTTTTTCCTGTTCTCCCATAGTGAATTAAAGGAACTTGAAATTTAACCATAAAATATTATTTCTCCTGTGATACTCTGTGCGTTACAGCTGTTGACGTTTAGGAGGGCAAACTTGATTTTAAAGTGTTTTAAGATTCATTTCAGTAGATGGGTTAAAAGGATTAGACCAAGACTTACTTTAAGGTTATCAATGGGCTTTATTCCTTTATGATGTACCCCTGCATAAGTTGTTGCTGAATAAAATGGACGATTTGGAATGAAAATGCAAATATACGGGTCTACCTCAAGCGGACTGAAGGTGGAAAAAATGGAAAGAACAAATAACATAAAGAAGATGGAACGGGACACAATAAAGCCAGACGAGATGAAGTTACAACAGACAAAACAAGACAAGAACATAACGACCAAGATAAGACAATACAAAAGAAGAAAAGACATGGAAAAGACCAGATAATGCAAAACAGACAAAGTACATCATGAACGAAACAAACACAAGCGATGTAAATGTCGATAAGGAGACAATACAAAAAGCGAAAAGCACATAATATAACAATATGAGGCTAGACCAGTAAAACAAATAGGCAAGAGGAAACAAGACCAGGAAGAACAGATTAAACAGGACGAGGCCAAACTAGGTGATACAAGATAAGACAAGAACGCAAAACGATACAAAACTCGATAAAACACTAGAAAAAGTCGAATGAGAGAAAACAAAATTAAAAGACTAAGAAGGAGACAAGACAACAGAATGCGATCCAATCTAAAATGAGAAAAGAAAAGAAACATATTAGATTGAGCAGTGCAGGCAAAACGATATTAGAACATTTGGTATTACAAAAGTAGACAAAACATGACAAGACAGAATGAGACAGGACAGAATCAGATACGCAGAAACCTGACAAAATGAAACAAGAGTTGTAGTGGCGTAATTCTGTGACGCAAACAAAGCATGACATCTTAAATTCACCTCTGAGAAACATCGTCCCTAAAGACATCGTCAGTTGTCAGAGCATCTGCCCTGTAAGCAGAAGGTCGCGGGTTCGGCTCCCGGGACGTTCTTTCTCAGAGGTGAATTTAAGATGTCATGATTCGTCGATTGCATCAGTACAATTACGTCACTACAGAGTTAGGGTCTACGCCGCGAATTTAATAGGGGGAAGCGGCAAGGCGTACAAATTAAACATGAAGTAACTAACTCAAAATCTGCAATATATTGTGGCTAGATTGGCAAAAAGTGCATTCTGAAATAATAATGGTTACTGAATTCTCTGTTTTCCAGATTTGAACCCTTCAGGCCTCTATTACAACACTTCCGACAACGCCCTATGCCCCAAACGTAGATGCTGTAAAAAGCAAAACTGCATATCTTGCTTTTCCGTTATATCACAAACTCAAATAATATTTTCAACATTAACAGTTTAATTACAATGAATACTGACATATAATAATGAATATATTTCATTTGAACACAATTATAAGGAATTTAACTTGTAAATGGGATACAATAAGCATACAAACTTGCAAAATAAAGAATGTTTTTTGTTATATTTCAGTATAGTTTATCACCTTGTACACTATACACTATAGCTAACAAAATAAACTGTAAAAGAAATTTACAAATCAGAGTTGAAAAGTTTTCCAAATTGGGTCATACGATTTGGACTAATAACAACGAAATCGTTCGCCACCTCGATTAAAGATAAGCTGTTTCCTTGGGAGAAGAGGACTTTCTATTTATGTCTGAACAATCTTTTTGTGACACAAAACTTGAAAATCGCCTTGAAAATTTAATACTTAAAAGCTTTTTTCGTCTGACACTCCTCAGAGTATGAAACGTCAGAAAGGAAAGTATATGTATTTGGCAACCTATTTATACGAAACATGTAGCAAAACTAGCCAATCATCAACAAGAAAGGAAACAAAGAAAGAGAAAATAAATAAAGAAAACATTATTGAAAGAGTCCAAGTGAAAAAACGAACTCTTTCTGCCTACAGAGTACTGG
>JANTCA010000742.1:0-12486 GCA_024741275.1 Chironex yamaguchii
ACGGAGGTTTGAGTGTTGGCTTTTGAGTCTGAGGGTTGCAAGTTCGAACCCGGTCGGCTCCCACTTAGTGCAGCTATATCTATCTGTTAGGGTTAGTAAGTAAGCAAAGACAAATCTACTATATTTTCATCTCTACTTCTCTACTTTTGTGATTACCTCACTCGTCAGGGGATTTTCCTTCAAGGTTAGGGATGAGAATGTAAGTAAATTTGCCTTCTCCTTGCTTCAAAATATATACTATGCTCTACTCTTATGTTTAGAGTACTGTCTTACATATCAATCAAACCACGGATATTTAACTATGTACACATATTTTCGACTGATACTACCTTGAGTGGACTGCTACATCATGATCTTTGTGGTCAACTTTTTCAGATCTTTGCTGGGACTAAAGTCATCAAACAATACAAAGATATGGCATATGGAGAAATTAAAATATTGTTTCATACACTTACAAGCAGCACATCTTTTGCAAAAATATATCTAACCAATTATAAAATTATTCTACAAAGGAATGCACGTCAGCATCAAGTACGAATAAAATTACACATCTAAAATGTATGATTAATTGGTATTTACTGCAGCACCTTATATAAACTCTATACACGAATAACACATAGCTTACGAGACATGTTAGTTCAACATTAAACTTTGATCATATCATAGAACAAAATTACATACCGCGAATCTTCAAACTGGTCCCCCCTGAAACCCCCCTTTTTAAATAAGCCCCAGTCTATAACCACAAATTGTTAATAAGTCCCTGCTCAAATAAGCTCCCATTCGTAACCTTTTGATTTTAGCCATCTGGAGATCTTATCGATGGTTTATCGAATTGCCACAAAAAATTCATCCATTTGGCAATGATAAATTAAATGCTCATAAAGGAATTACTAAAATATACAAAGTCGTCAACAATGCATTCGTCATGTACAGCAAGTTTGAGAGCATTTTGTTTTTTGAGCAGTTGTGTCACCAATACCAGGACATGCTTCTGATTCTCTGTGTATGCAATATACTTCACGCGAACAACTAAGCTAGTTTCTTGTTACTCTTTCAAGTAACAACAGCAATCAAGGTATTTGTTTTTGCAGCATCGAGAAAATAGTTTATGAGTTGAGAAATTTCAACTGGAACGTGACCAACTAATTGCTTCTTTTGTTCATGCCATGCTGACTGAAAAATAAAAATTGCATTACAGTCATATTGCATGCCTCTTCCTAATAGTCTTTATGGCACACTAGTTCTTTTCCTAGCTTAGGGCACCAAATTTCTTTATATATATTGTGTCCTCGTATTGGAGCCATAAATTCCACTTTGTAGTTCATATTGAAATGTCTTGGTTTTCCCCTGGCCATTTTCTAATTAGTAGGAAGAAATTATTTCACCAGATCAATCATAGAGATTATCAACTTATTTTGATATATAAATTGTTCATTTTCATTATGAAAAAAAAGAGAAAATTTTTAACTGGAACACCTGCTGTACAAGAGGTGGTTAACTTTGGCCAGTTGCACTGTTGCCATGCCTATTCTTCTTTTGACTTCACCTTCGTATCTTCAATCAATGGTGACTTGACTTCCAAGACAGACAAATTTTTCGACATTCTTCAGTTGTTCTCCATAAAGGTGCACCCGTGTCAGTTTCGCTTCTTTTTTTGTTCACCATACACACCGTTTTCTACTTGTTAATCTCCATTCCAAAACTTTAGGCTGCTTCATTCACCTTTTGTACCAGACTTCCGAGTTCATTTCTGGATCTAGCCAGTAGATAATTGTCGTCCGCACTATGCAGGTTGTCCAGTTTGTATCCTCCAATAGTGATGGTGCTCTCGTGGTCTTTCATTGCTCTTCTCATGTTATGCCCCAGAAGGATGTTGAATAGCTGAGGTTACATTATACAGCCCTGCCTTACATCAACTGTCGTCTTCAACCATTCAAGTGGTTCCCCACTGGCATCTATATCAGTAAGGCTGTTCTCATACATATTTACGCAATATTGGCCATATTTCTTGCCTCCATACGCATTCAAATGCTTTTTTGAAGCCGACACAGCATTGGAAGAGCTCATGGTTGCATGAGCTGCATTTCCCTGCAATAATTATTTACTATATGCATGCAAAATGAATGTTATATGAGCAAAAAATAAAAAATAGGTAGATAAGAAAGAGAAAACTAAAAGGAAAATAAAGTATTTAAACAATCTTTTTGATGTAAGAACTTGAAAATCACCTTACAATTTGTGACATGCTAGAACATACTTTTTAATATTACACTCTTCAAGGTATGAATTACTGGAATGGAAAGTACTAACCAATCATAAACAATAAATCACTTCTGTACCAATGCAAAGGTCTATATGTAGTTTGCATTTCTGAAAGATTGCTTATGATTGGCTAGTTGATCACTTTTTCTTAAGAAAAGGTTAACATATATCTATATATAACTTCCTCATGATTCATACCCTGAAGAGTGAGAGAAAAAAGAGCTTTTAAGTATGTTATTAGCATAACATTGCAAATGTTCATGGTAATTTTGAAGACAAAATAGTATCAATGTTTATACCTTTGTGTTTGTGTGTGTCTCCCCATGATTCCTTGCCCACCTGACTTGAAGGGGTTTGTTACAAAACTCTTGCCCGTTTAGCTTGTTAACAACCTTTTCAGCAACCTGGCAAATGAACACATGTTATATTGAGCAAGACTAGTGCTGACCTGATAATTTAACAGTTATCAAAATGTATGCTTCATACTGCATTATAAGTGTACTTAGTACTCCCAAACTATTTTCAATACCTTTGTGCAATATCACATAAAACTGTGGAGTTCATTGTCTGGTAACTGCTTACGTATATACGATCTTCAAAGTTCCATGTCCAACAAAAATTATAACTTGTCTCATTAATCACTCCTCCTGCTATAAATTTTACTCTTTTTCTTATCCATGACGTGCTGCACCTTATAATGGACATTAGACCTTGTGCTAAAAAGCCTACATTAGTATGAAATGATTCTCGTGACCATGCAACATCATCTGGGATATTTTGGTTCAAAAATAAGCCTGAGTGCTTGTTACATGATTTCAAAAATTTTCAAAAAAACTACCCAAGACCCTTATCATACTTAATTTGATAATCTGAAGTCAACAAATGACATGATTAATCATCCTCATTGGAGACCAGGACTCCGATATGCAGTAACCTACCCTTGTTTAACATCTATCCTTAGCATGCACAGAATGGCCAATGATGAACAACATAAACCAAAGCAACTGAAATAAAGATGTTTTTCATGAGTGAATGTACATGTGGATAACAAAGTAATTGCCTTTCAGTTACCATGCACAGTATGGTATAGAATGTGAAATTTCCATCATTTGCTATGTCTCAATATTATGTTCCTTACTAGATCACATTCCAGGAATGTCTTCAAGGCATTAAAGCCAATATTTAACAAGGGATTGAAATCATTCTGAGGGAAAGAAGATCAATTTTGTACAGTGTTAGCCTAAACATAAACCAAAGCATCTTTACTGTACAACTTTAGCTATGGTGACTATTCTTATTCTTTAAATACATGCTCAGATTTAACATTACGTTTGCATGGCTGGTGGTAATAAATCCTTCATAGGACCAAGAAGTTCATCAATGTGCTTCTTTGGCATTCTGAAACTTCTAATAAAGTCTTACTTCATTAATGCTTCTTTATCGCTGTAAAAGTACACCCCCATCTTTGAGACTGAGTAATATCAGTTCTCTGGCTTATGACCTTTCCATACAAATTGTATACAATAAGACATTTTCGTATTTGCAGCACAGTCATAATCGATATGATGAGTTTTCTTCTAAGCATTAAGTTTAAGACCAAAAAAAGATGGCCTGTTCTTAATCTGTTTTCCTACTGTATACACTAGGCTTTGTGCATCTTGATTAACTTCATTTGTATCTTCCATATCAGCAGACCAGTGTATTGGTATCCCATATGATTGAAAAATATGTAAAACCATCGTGAAAACCACCCAGATGATGATGACAATAACTTGTATAGTGTAATCCAGTTGTAGCATACTAATTCGTAACATATCTTCAAAAATTACCAAAAAATACTCCACTTAAAATGTACTTGGTTATAACCTAGAGTGGTTATAGTGTACTTAGTTTTTGGACACGTGCAACCAATTCCTACTGGCACAACATATTCTATACTCCACAATGTTAAATAGCAGTAGATATCCTAATCAATCACTTTTTTGGTGCACCAACATTACCAATGTAAAGTATCGGAGATGAACATTGTTGCTAACAAGCAAAATTGTCAGTTTGGTAAATAAAAATTTGTTTAAACCATTTATGTAGTTCATGATGTTCCAATCAAACTGTACAATAATAAATGGTTACATGTTTACTATTTTACCTATTTCATGACTTCCTTTACACTGGTTACAACATACACCAGAAATGACCTCCTAAATTAGCTAAATTAGATTTTTCTATATCATGTTTTAAGCTGGCATCTTTTGGTGACTGAAAATATTTTCTAGACTTGCTTCACACCTATATCTATTTTCAGCTGTGCTAGATCTGCAGTAAATGAAAGAAAAACAATCCATTGATTGTGGTCTATTCACAAAATCTAAACATCATAAAGTTAAGTATTACCGAAGTCTCAACTTTTAGAACCAACCTCCTTGCTTTCATATTCCACAAAGCAATAGCCTCGTGGAAGTCCCTTCTGTGGTCCAGCAGTATGGAAGAGGAATTCAAAGTTAGTAAGGGCTCCAAACTTTTTCAAAACTTGTACAAGTTGATACCTGCAATAAAAATACATTAAACAAATCAATAAAAAAAGATCAAAAAGATGCGATGCTCTATCAGTAGTTATTGGATTACTAAGTAGGTAAAAAAACCACAAAACGTAGCAGGCTTATAAACTGAAATATGTAACTAGCAATTAAAAAATTTCAATCATTTTTTGTGGCATACAACTTGAAAATTGCCTTGAAAATTCTGAAAATTTTGCAACAAAGATCTATGTCATACAAAGCATCCACACATATTTTTACAGTTTCATCAAGGTGGCATTAATAAACAGGCAAGTTACAATATGTCAAAAGAACAAATAAAGGTCACTGAACAGAGTAATTAATGTGTAACAAATGAGTATGAGCAACTGATCAACTATGTCCTTATCTTGTTAAGAATCATGTAAGTTATTGCGTGAAAAAAGAGGAAAAACCATATGTTGTAAAGAATTTGATGAAACCCGTTTTTTGCTTGTTTCAAATAAAGGTTCTCTTTACACAACTACTGATTTTAAGGTATTACTATGGTACACCATTCAATATTTGGCTCAAAACATCTGTGCTCTTACTCATCAGACTAAGTAATGTTATGAAGCACATGATATTGCTTCATCGCACAGCAAATGTAACAAATTTCCCTTAGAACACCAATATTCTATGTATGAATAACTCTAGATCAATTGGTGATATATCATATAATCCTTAAATAACCAATGTTTGTTACGCTGCTCCGTCTTGAGCAAAGTTAATTGCCTTTTTGTAAGATTTTAATTGGAAAGTATTATTGACAGCATGATTTTTGAAACCATAGCTAATAATAATAACTACTAACATATGAATACAATATTAAGAAAATCATCATCATCATTATCATCATCACTACTACCGATATCAGTTAAATGTT
The DNA here is from genome assembly GCA_024741275.1 of Chironex yamaguchii. NCBI lineage: Eukaryota > Metazoa > Cnidaria > Cubozoa > Chirodropida > Chirodropidae > Chironex > Chironex yamaguchii. The sequence continues at coordinate 5,704 of JANTCA010000742.1, forward strand.
ATTATGTGCATGGGTTGGATGTGTACTTTGTCTTTGGCAGGAATAAAAATCCTGGCATGTGCTCATCTTGTGTCATGCATGCTGATTCTTTACAAGGCATGGCATAAAGCTCACTCCACACTGGTTAGAACCTTATTTCAATGTTATTTGAGTATTTTTACCTTCAGTATAATAATTTATGTATAGCTTTGTTGCTAATTTTAGCATTGCTTGCATTTTTTGATCCCTACTAAAATACAGAAATCTTCTTGACAAAGAATTAAATCTATTTGAAACATCTATGTCACATGGTTCTTGGTTTGGGTGAAAAACATGATCTTCAACATACTCAGTCATTCTTTGATCAAGATTTCCAATCCATATTCTATGTTCTGAGTTCATGTTCTTCTATCTACTTTACCTTCACTTGTGAATACCTGTGCGGACAATAGCAAAATAAGAAGATATAGGACACAATTCACATAGATATAAGCTTTCGAATGTTGTCATGATTAGCTTCTTTTTACTACCAAATGTATGATTTAGAATATTAGAATATGATGCAATTTATGTTAATATGCATATATATCAGTGACCCTGTTTTTACACAGCAATTCTACAATGTTAGTAAATGGTAAATCTGCCTTTTAAAGACTTGATGTACATGTATGTTAGTAAAATTGATCTATATGCTATAATGAAAGGTTTGCAGATGTAAGATAAGTGATCCAAAATGATTATTTATTTCTATACACATATTGACTAAAATTACAGGCTAGCATCAATATTTATCCATTCCAACAATTTTCATTATAAATATGAACCCAGAGAAACTTTGGTACATTTTGACAACATTCTTAAACAAATATATCCAATCAAATTTAGATATTTTTTTTTGATAACCAAGTCTACAAGTCATCAAATACCATTTTCAGAATCATTACCTCCACCAAGGAAGATATGTTTTGGCCATGTTTTTGTGTTTGTTTGTTTGTTTGTATGGTTGTTAACAAAGAACTCACAAAAGGTTGAAGACAGATTTGACTAAATTTTCAAGATAGATCAAAAATAGGCCAACTTAAAGATGATAAATTTTACTGGTGTTCCAGATCAGCATCTTGATCCAGAAATGAAACCTTCTTAATGCTGATGAAAGATAATCCAACAATAAAAAAGAAGAAAAAGAGATCCTCTTATACCCTTATCACTTACAGATTAAGCTTCAAAATATCACCCAAAATAGCATTTTGTATTTTCAAAAGCAAGAAGTTATAAAATTAAATCAATTCTTTACACAAGCAAACCTAAGGACCTCAAGGAACAGACTAGGAAGTCATTATAGGAAAAACACCTGTTAATTGAAAAATAATACTAACTTGCTGAGGTCTGCACTCTCAAAGTGCTTGTAGTTCATTATGATTTCTTTTTCTTCTAGCTTCAACCCTAATTTAGGAGGCAATAAAGTGATTTCTTTTCTCCATACAGTCCTGTTTTGTGTACCTTTTCTTTCCACTTCTACATTTGTCCTATGCATTGTGATAATATCTTTCTTTTTCGTCTTGTTCTTTTACTCTTGCTTCCCTGCATGTTTTTGTCCTTCCCTTCTACATGCTGATAAACAATGGTAATCTGCTTTCTTTTGTCCTTAAGGATATGTCACTGACTTTGAGATGTCTATTGAATTTTCATTGTGAGTTAGGTTCTTAAGTGTTTTTCCTTATGACCATCTCAGCATATGTACATAAAATAATCTAATTTGTCCTCCAAATTCATTGTCAGTTCCAAAGTCACTGTCAAGTGTACTGTCTCAAGTCTATACAGTCTTAGACTTAACCATCATTTATAAATCCTTCCTTTAACTTTTGTAGCTACTTATTTGTCACTAAGCATGCCTGTTATTTTGCACCAGGTATTCTCCTCAACCTGGATTAGCTTCTTGTACTACTTCCATTTCTTTGTATATAGAACCAAGATACTTAAATTCATTTGTGTCTAGCAGATCTTGCCTTTGGACTGCCACCTTAAGGCATTGCATTGGTTTGTTCATGCACATGTATTTCTTACTCTCATTATGCCACGTCCTGTTCCACTTTCCTTAGGCTGCCTTCATACTCATTACTTTTCCTATTGAATCATTTATTCATCATAACTCCCTACTGGATTTACTTTTTCTTAAGTTTATTTAAGCAATGTTTTTGCAACCCCAAATGCTTTCTGTTATTTTCTAATTTTGCAGGTAGTTTGATTTCTGCAACTCCTCTGCTTTTGAAATAGCTATCTTTTGTAAGCTGTAATCCTTTACTTTCCTTCACCTTAAACTGGGTTCAGTTTCTTCACCTCCTTGTATCTACTCTCCACCTCTGTGATGCATCTCATATGCCTGTGCCAGTTGGTTATATTCTGTCTAGCCAATGTTTTACATTGTAAAACAATTGCTCTCACAGACCACTTAATCTATTGTACACAAAAGTATTTTCACTTCCTCTTCTCTAACAAAGGTCAGATACATCCTCAGATCTCCCAACCAAGCTATGAACTGTTTCCAAATATTATCTTCAATGGTGGTCTGCCTTTTTTCTGCTTCTACACTCTCCTCATTTCTCTTGTTGCAATTTTGCTCCAATTCAGCCCACTAACACTAAAATAGTTTCCAGCAGTGGAAGCCATAGTTAACCCAGGCCCCAATAAAACCAGTATGAACTTTCTTTCGTCAGTCACATTCTCCATAAATGTTTATAAAAAAACTTATGGATTATACTAGGTAAGCTAAGTTAAACTTGGGCACTAGTTTCAAAAATTTCTTGCATGCTACACCGTATGCGAACTAGTATGTTCAAACCCAGGATATGTATCCAAAAACTACTGAAGAGCAAAAATACTTGAATGTACCAATCAAAATGTTTGGGGTAGGTTGTATTTTGCACTCAAACATACTGTGAAGAACTGTCTCTGCATTATGGATACAGGCTTTAAAATCAGCTACCATAAAGAACTGGAATGATTAAGAGTGGTCAATATTGAAATCTACATTATCATAAACTTATAATTTGTCTCATAAACTTGCATTTTGCAAATTTTGCTCCAAACTAACGAGAGAAAAAAAATTTATTTACATCATACTTTGTCTGGGTCACTATTATACTATAAATCAGATTTAGGATACACACTTTAATATAAGGAACCATTTTATAAGGAACCTACATGTAGAGGATCCAAAAATTGAAAGAACTTATACTACTAAAGACAAATTTACAAAGGAACTTTTGAAAATTTAAGAGTTTTATAATCGTAAATAACTGAGAATCACACATATGTGACAGCCATTTACAGTAACAGTCAAATCACTAATCTGTGCAATTCTTGACTGAGAGTTAGATGTATAATTTGACACGAAGAATGGTTGTATTATGTAATAAGAAAACGTCACGTTTGTCTTTTCTTGTTGTTCCTTCACTGCTCTGAATATCCTGAAAATTCAGTGATTGATTCGTGAAAGAAGTCACAAAACAATCTTTGGTCACTAAATGTGAAGCTAAAATTAAGGAACTGTTAAGGAACTTTTAGTACTAAAATTTGGTCAAAACAGGCCCTAAAGTTTTAGAACTAGGGCTGGTCGTAGGTTCCTTATAAAAACGGGTGTAAATCAATATGATGTTAATACTTAATGGGCGCCGACTTTTGATTTTCCCGGGGGGAGGTGCTCAAACTTGAAAGTTAAAAAAGCTCCACATGTTATCTAAACCATGTGTGCATATATACATTTAATTAAAGGCAAACACTAACCAAAATTTTGATTGGCATCATACACAATTGATCAATTGATCGTATATCCGGATTTCCTATTACTCAACAATGGATGAAAATCTTGTGCCAACTAAATATAAACAGAAAATAATAACGACTGCTTGCTTGGAATTTTTTTGAGGAGGGCTGCGCCCCCTCCCCCCCAGCATTTCTCAGCGGTGGCTCGCGTGTCCAAGCCCTCACGTAGTCGGCGCCTATGACACAGACTGACAGAGTCACTGATCTGGAATAATACTCAACATGACAAAAGTGGGATGTAACGAGATGTGTCTTTCACAACATCCAAACATATAGTACCACCTTGACTGCAATCTAAGCCAGCGTAGTATGCACTACAAAATAAATATATTTTATTAAATACAACTTAATTGTAACAAGCTACACATCTTACTTCCGATCCGCATCGTACCTTAAATCTGGTCAATCCGAAAGTCCACCAAACCTCAACGATCGGACACTAAATGCCAGAAAATTCAAACAACTCGTTTCGTAACCGATCCTCATTAGAGAATTGGAAAAAGTCTTCGCCGAATTAGCTACTAAACATAAGTTATTCCCTTATACAAGAAGGACAATCTCCAAAGCAAGTGAAAGTATTCAATAAAACGCCTTCGACAATAATCGTCTTTGAGGCTATTGTAAAGAGGTTGTTTTGATGCTCCTCATGTCCGTTCCTCACCACCAAGCGGAGGCTGGAACTCCAAAGTGTTTTCTATACACCTTGCTCCAAAGGAATAACGTCCTTATGCAGCAGATTCCACTGTTTTGCGCCTACTCGCTCTCCCATTGACTGGCATGAAAATGTTACACAGTTCAAAGATTTTAATCACAATTTAGACATGGACGTGGGAATCATTTGTGCTGAAGAGGCATAATTTGTCGAAGCTGGGTGTTGTATGTGGGAGCTGCTGATATCGGTTCTTTTCCATCTCTACATTCCGAGCATTGAGGAACTATTAGCCATAAACTTTTTTTCACATGATGTTTTCCCTGACAGCTGGTCAACTATTAGAGCGCATGAACAGAACACTTATTGCGATCAAACCTTTTACCTTTCAAGGAGATTTTTCTTAGTGGCATAACTTAGGGTTGTCGACTTTTCCCTTGTGTTACAAACAAAACGTTGCCTTGCAGACAGTCCGGCAGAGTCGACTAGATCACGGAAGTCCCTTATAGGCTTAACTGATTAATGCAATACACGTAGATGTAGAGAGTACCGGCCCTATGATGTATTTTTAACAAAAGTACGACATCCAGATAAGGATTTTCAGAAGGAAAGTAAAACTTCGAGTTTTACTTTGGAATGAAACAGGACTTAGTAAGGACAACTTAAACGAGAGCAATCGTCCTGTAGTCTAAAATGTACCCATTCTTGGAAACTGCACCAGTCGGTGGCTACTTGACTCAATGTGTCACCTACTTGCCAGTGATTAGAAGATCAGAGATAACTTGTTGATAAATACCGAGTGATCATTACTAAATACGGCGAGTTTATATGGCAGTAAAATTGGTAGCTTTCGGAATACATGCGCATAAAAAAGTGATTCAAACCTAACAAATACGTTTAATGCGTCATTACCCTGTTCATAAGATTTATACATTCTTAACGGTACAAAAACTACACTAGAAAAAATACCAATGCAAAAACAAAGTTTTTAATTTTCCTACTTCCAATAGCAGAAATGTTTTTCGTTTTATCCAGAGAGTAACAACGTCCAGAGAGTATCAACGTCATGACAAAACCTGTCAATAGAGCACTTTGTGTTTGTTCAAAATCTAACATAAATTCGGAACTAGAAAAAGATATTCTATTCTTCCTCAAAACAGGTCTCCAGATTATGTTGTTTTTGAAATATTTCAAAAAACGATAACTGATTTTTCAGCCAAAAAAACTTTTGAGCCTCAAAAATATCCTGTATACCTAAAACTTCCTTGGCTAGGCAATGTTTCTGTCCGCATAGAGACAGGTACTGAAAAAGCTGCAGTGAAGTATTTCTATGCTGTCAATCCCAGAATTGTTTTCTCGACTAGGAAGATCTTGCCATCCATTGTTAAGTACTGTGTACCTACCACACAAGAAAGCTTAGTAGTATATGAAATTTTGTGCCGATGATAAGCTCAGTATATAGGTCGCACTTGTCAAAGTGGATGATAGGATGAAACATCATGTTCCAATCAGTGTAAACCAAATATCGATTCCTCCTAGATAACAGCCATTTCTTGCCTGTTCCTGATGTTTCATCTATAATTATAAAGTAAACACGTATGATTATGATTGGAATATGGTGGTATTGATATCTAGAGAAACTCATTAAAACAAATTCCATAATCTGATTAAACTATGAAACAATTTGTATAGGTTTGCAAAGCTGAAATTGCGATACGCGTCTTCACAAAAGCAAAGAAAAAGTGCTTACACTATATGCATCAGTTCTTCAGCGCAAAAGTCTAGAATCAAGTGAAATGTGTTTATTCTAATCACTCAAATGCATAATGTATGTAATTAATCATTAAGGCATCTGAACAAAACATGGCTCATACGGTGAGAAAATAGTTGTCGAGAGATAAATGCAGATAACGAAACTTGCCAATCTTTTACAGCATCGATGAAACAAAGCCCTAAAGCAAACGAAAGTTCTAAGAGAAATAAGAAAGAGAGGCAGAGGCATAAAGGAGGCTATAACTCGTGATCCAGGTCATAATGTGTCGGTACATGGTATGTAGGTCGCACTTCTCAAAGATTGGGTGACAGAATCAAACATGTTCCAGCCAGTGCCAAAAGCATCACTTTCTCTTAGAAAAAAGCCATCTCGCGCTTGCAAACCTAACATGACTTGCGATCAGGGTTGCCAGATGCCTGAAATGGTCAGCAGCCAAAACTTTTGCGGTTCGCGGCCAAATTCGGCCAAACAAAGTTGTTGCGTTTTCGGCCAAATTCGACCAAACAAATAGCTCAGACAGCCAAATTTCGGCCAAATTTTTTGCAATAATTTTTTGTGC
>JANTCA010000743.1:0-12485 GCA_024741275.1 Chironex yamaguchii
CCGGTTCCTGCTCAAACGTCATATTCGCACTCCAACCCAGCCCCCTTAGTGCGCGGTCCTGATTCAAAAACTAGATTCTTCGGGACGCTTTACGGGCTTTTGGCCACAGAGGACAGAAAAATAACATTGAGAATTGATTTCTACGACCCAAATTCACCCAAACAAGTTGAAAGCGAAAAAGGTGTAGGTCCACTTTAAGTTTTCCTCTCATTGCATTCAGCAACAGAATCGTCGTAGGAACCAGCGAAACATGGACATTACAGGAGATATATCAGACATTACAGAGAGATATTTTTAAACTTGTTTTTATGGGTCCAGTCACCATGAACACCATCAGTAATCGTCGTCATTGTCGTCGTCGTGGTGGTCATCCTGGTCGCCAGCATTATTCTCGTAATTGTCCTCCTCCAATGATGTAAAGGTCGAAGGGCTAGATACTCAACTAGGACAATTTGTGAAGCCGTTTCAAAACGAGACTGTTTAGTCGCCATTTTAAAATAAACCCAAAACAGTATCTTGTGAGCATAGTAATTTTTATTTTCACGACATTTCAAACACGGATTATTTTGGTGACTGTTTGCCGTGGTACAGCAGCCCTGATGGCATCTTCATTTGCAGGGACTTCTGTGCCACAGAGTGACTTGTAATGTTAGACCCATCTGTCGAGATGAGACTGAAGGTCGGTGAGTGCTTTGCCAGTTAGCGACTTTAGTGGGGCTATTTTTTTGCTACTGGCCCTAGAGCCTCTTTAATACCTTCAAACATCCCTCTAAATTCCCCGCATATGGCACCGTTCTCAATAGAATACTCAAGTCTTTCCGGTACGTTTCCATTGCTGTGCTAGTAAGTTGCTGGACATTACTTTGGGGCGTTCCGAACCACAAAAGAAAGTGCCAGGAACACACAATGCATTCTTGGCACAGAATTTTATCAGGTTTTGTCCCTTTTCTTTCATTTACCAATTCCACGAGGGCCAATCACACCATCTCAGGCATGGTAGTTCGCTCCAATACGGGCATTGAAGTCACCCAAGATCATGAGTTGATCAGAAGATCGGATTTTCGTCGACTCCTCTTCCAGAAGATAGTAGAGATCATCTGTATCGGTGTTTATGTGGCCAGTTTGAGTCCATAGGCGGATATGATTGTTATAAATCTGTCCTCTACACGTAGTCAAACTGACATTAGGCAAGCAGAGAGGGTCAGAGACTATTCAATCACTGGTAGAAGGCTGTTGCGTATTGCAAATCCAACACCATGTGCCAGGGGTGCTCGCCATCTGAGTAACCCGACCAGAAAAAGGTGAAAGAATCTTCACGGACAGATCCACTCCTTGTCAGCCAAGTTTCAGGTAATGCTGCGATGCTCACGTTGAGACGAGTGAGCTCACGATCAATAATCACAGACATTCTGATGCGGGGTGTGTCAAGATCGGAATGGATGCTCAAAGATCGCACATTCCAGCACGCAAGAGAGAAGGCTGTAGCTGAATGACGACCTGGCTGCGCTTGCCGTGCATAGAAACCCTGCCTAGCCGCAGCACCCACCAAAGGCTGGAGTTACCGGTCTGCCAGTCGTTGATTTTGTTGACTATTCATAACATCGCTCGCCCGAGCAAAAGTGAGTGGGCGAGTGCTTGCTCGGAACAAACGACCACTCTGGGTCTTCCAACGCTGAGTCCAGTGGGGAGTACGTGCACGATGACTGGGCAGCAGGAAGACTGTCCTGCAGTGGCAAATTAACACTGCCTTTTACTGCCGAGATTAAGCCAGTAAGCCATCCCAGACCATAGACTTCGAGATATTGATGATTGCTCTGATGACGACTGCCAGTCTCTGCTGCTGAACTGACATTGTGACACATGGTCCAGTACCATGACATGTCCAAACCGTGGGGGGTCTTGGTAGTAGATCTGACGGGGAGTATCACTTCCTAAGGAGGTTTTCTGTCAGGGGCCTCATCCTTAGCATTTGGTAGAAAAACCTGCCCACAAGGCATCGGGGCATCGTTTCATTGTTGTTAGGGCGCTGGAGACTCACCCAAAGCCACAGCCCCGTCTGTGAGAACAGTCTGCACTAAGAGAAGGTGCGGTGACTTGCCTGGGAGCTTTATATTACGCTAGAGCTTGTATATTTTTAATACACTCACCACAAGATCTTGACAACACTGAACATAGTGCTAACAAATCAAGCCGTTATCCAGCAAAACGTGCATCCTTTCGCTAATGTAAGCCCTAAGCATAATGGTAATCCTAAATGACTTACCCTGATATTTACCTTTGTTATAATGCCTATCGTAACAGACAAGGAAAAGTTGTTTACTTGTAGCAAAAATGATGCTTAGTGGAATGTACTTAAAATGAAGGTTGCGTGCGTCAAGTTCCAAATGATTTCTTCTAACTTAGTATGGCTCCAAATAATTCACAGCTAGGGTGGGTCCTGCCTGACATCATGATAGGGGCTTTCGTAAATTTGTAGTGTACTCCCTAAATTTCTGTACACCTCCCCTTAGGTTCGTCTTTGCCCCTATCATTAGCTTTAGGAAATTCCTAAAGAAAAACTAGAAAGAAATAATCAACAATGATAGGTTCTTGTATTTTATCTGGCATTTCTCATGAATACTGTTAATTCATCTTCAACTACAGTACAAAATTTTAAGCAAAAGATATTCTGCTAGTACAATCAAAATCAGTTCATCGTAATTAAAACTGAAAACCTTATTTTGATTTAACACTGACACATAATCGTTTATAGGATAGTTACAAGCTCATCATTTGCATGTACAAACAGAAGTGGCAAGGTAGTTGGAGTATCATTACATTGGTTTCCAATCAAGAACACTGAATTGTGTTAGATTTGGATAGCTGCAATGAGAAGAAAGAAATTTAAACCTACAAAAACATGTGTAATTTGCAGTGACCAGTTTACAGTAGATAAATACATTGATGGTGCTAAGGACACATTTTAACCTCACTTAAAGCCAGATGCCTTCCCCTCTGCTTTTGCATTTCCTGTGCAGAAAGTACAGTAAAGTGTCAGGCTTTCCAGAAAGCGAGTGCACGACAGTTCGCCTACAGCTCATACAATATCCTGTGTTCCAAGTGATAACTGTGACAATCTACAAATTGGTCAATATTCAAATGTAAAAGCAGACATTGAATTCCAGAGAAGAATTCTAGCCAAGGTTTATTGACCACCAATGAAAATGACTGCAGGATGTTTGTAAAGAATCACCAATAAAAGTTGCGTTACGAAGGAAAGTCAAAGCTCTTCAACAAAAGCTTGGATATTGACATAGAAAATATCTGCGCTCCAAGGCATAATTGATAAGCTTAAACAAAAGCATCTTTTGAATACGAATTTTGATCTTACTTTATCTCTATCCCTTGTCAGTGACATCTGGTAGCCGTCTCGTAGTGAATCTTCATTACCACATCTGACTATTGACAACTGCTTGGCTCTTGGACCAGCTTAAATATTTTTGAGTCAATGCGTTCTTTTGAGAACCACGCGATGGAAGTTTTAATCGTTTCATAACTGACTTTCACCAATTAGTGACGGGGCTTGAAAGCCTAAGAATGTAAGACTTTGTTAAATATTTTTTTCTGGTTTAACAAGGGACATAGTAGCAGGGCTCTTGAAAAATTCAGCAGAAGAAACCGAAAGCAAGAAATTACTCGGATGAGGTTAACAACTTTGCGCTCACTCTTCATTTCTACTCCACCACGTGCATATGACTTTGCCAGGCAGATATTGCGTCTCCCATCACAGAGTTCATTATGTAGCTGACATTATGTTCCTTATTTTTTGGTGAAATTATACTTGTCAATCTGTAGAGTTGACTTTTTGTGTCCATTTTATATTTCATAGTTTAAATTTCAAGTTTAGAGTTAAAGATCTTGCTTATAGCAACATCGCATTTAACTTGACTCGAATATGGACACACTGTCTGCTATCCTGTTCTTCAAGTGGCATCAGAAACGCAAGCAGAGGCAGAAAGGAAGCAAAGGACAGAAAAGAATTACTCTAATTGTATCGATTTCTACTTTTTTGTTTTGCATACTCGTTTACCGAGCGTAGCTGATTCCAGTGGCAAGGTTTAGGGTAATTACTAGAAAGCGATCTCTTTTTGAGTGTGGGCTCCCATTGCCTTCTCTCACCAATGATATTTTGTTTTGTGGTGGCGGGGATTCGAACTCACAACCACTGGCTTGTAAGATCGTCGTCTTACCCACCATACTACGGAGACTCAATTTTTATTTTGCGTTTAACAAATGAGGATGCAATAACCCTTGACATAGCGTTTGTGCTTAAGAAAAGCTTAACAACGTGGCCAGTATCCATTACCATAAGGATTGCTCAAGTATATCAAATATGTTGAAAATGTTTCATTTGCAAAAAAGCTGTAAGGAAAGCCATATAGTCTTCTTAAGACTGCACCGCTACCAGACTTCAGGATAAATGAAGCTCCAACCCTCACGAAAATAAGTGTGGATTTTGCAGGACTGCTGTGCTGCAAAGTTGTCAGAAATAATTCTATCAAGGTGTACATCGTTATTTTCTCTGTTGTGTCACAAAGCAGATGCAATATCAGATAATACGAAAGCTTTTAAAAACATTTTCACTAAATCCAGACGTTGGTAACTATGTGAAAGGTCACAGAACCAAGTGGAAATTTTATCTATAACGTCCGTGGGCTGGGGAATTATTCGAATACATGGTCAAAAGTTTAATGAGATGTTGAAGGAAAGTACTTGGGGAATGCCAGGTTGCATTTAGAAGAATTGACAACTCTACTCACTGAGATAGAGTGTACTTTCTATTCTAGGCCATTGACTTCGCAATATGAAGAGGGGAACGTTTTAGCACCCTCGCACCTAATAGAAGGCATGGTCCATTCTCCTCCAATCTATCGTTTGATGTAGATATTACTACTGCTGCCAACTTGAATAAATGAGTTTTGTTTCTCAGAAAGAAGTTGTATCACTTTTGGAATAGGTGGAGAAAGGAATATTTTGTCAGCCTGAGAGAACAACATCGGACGAAACAGTATCCTACAAGTTCTATCAAAGTATGAGTTGTGTTACTTGTTTAGAATGATAATTTAAAGAGACTATAATGGAAAATAAGAATTGTACAGCAAATGATGGTCAGGTGAGAGGAGTGGAGATAAGAGCCATAAGCCAAAGTAAACTACAAAATTTGCAGACCAATCCAGCACATCTATCTGCTGGAAATCTGGTGTCTATGTTTCAGGTGACCATGAAAAGAGAGGGAAAACTACTCTTCCCCAACACATCACAGCCAGCAATGCGCGCTCTAGGTCCAAGCTCATGCTTGATCCATAGTGGTTAAAGGACGGGGGAATATTCAGGAACTTCCTTGGTGTTTAAAGGTAGCACTAATCATTAATCTTTTATTCTTGTAAATTTATTTGGAGATTTGACATAATAGTTGGTCGCTATTTATTTTGTATAATAAATGCGTCAGAATTTTTCCTTGCTTCTTTTGTTCTTGGTTACCAAATGGATAATAAAACACGAAATTTTATTACCTAGGTTGAAGGAGTGTTTTATTTGTTCGCTGATACTAAGTTTATAACTTTGAATTGAACATTTCGAAGTGACTTAGAAAAGCCGATCAATATTTCGTTTGTAAAAACAAATTTCTGGTTGTGTTAGATTGATGATCAGAGCGTTATCTCTGAGTGTAACAATGTGAAAAACATTAAAATTCAAAATTGTTGGATTGATGCGCTTCTTGCATTCACATTCTTTGGGAACCAGCATTAGAGTACATATACATGAGGGCTTAAATAACATGATTGATGATGTTGTAAGCAATGCTGATTTTAAGTTTCACTTGGATATACGAATGGCAGGAGTGAAGACGTGTATATGTCCACAGTTAGATACTAATAAGAACAAAATACGTTTACAATCAAACCATTGCCTTTACCATACTAAGGTTTCAAAGGATTAAGACCCTAGAAGACAGATTATAACGACTTGCTGTAAAGGAAGTGAAAATCACTTTTGACCTCCAAGAAGAGAAGGGACGTCTTTTATCATAAGAAAACCAATTTACATGAAGTAGGAACACAACTTGTTATCTAGAAAGTTGAATAAAACAGCATTAAAACAAGAGAAGGATGTCGCGTGACAGAGATGGTCAATTAGGAAAGTGACAGATGAGGTGTTCAGATGTGTTCAAAGTTAGACAAAAAAATAACGAAAGATGAAGTCATATGAGAGTCATTCATTGAAAGCAGGAACCAAAGATCACTACGCGAGATGAGTTTGATCAGATCAGGGTGGCAGAAAATTGAAAACTTCGAGGGAGCGCGGAAAATAACGGCAAAATTTCCTGTGAGGTAATGAATTTGCATTGTGGCATAATTGAGTGTTTTGTACCTACAATGACATAAAAATTCAGGGAGTTCTTACTGGTTCCGCTCCTTAGTGTTAGTAGTACGAATATTGATTTAGAACACCAAAAAGGTCATTTCATCAATCTCAAACAGCATAGTTCTATACAAGAAGGAACAATCTCATAAGACAGCGACGCAAAACAGAAATACAAGGCATAATAAAAACACAACAGGTCTGGAACAAAACAAAAAATAATCTCTTTGAAAAAGATTAAAACGGATTAATTCAGCCAACATAGTGTTCCCCAATAAGATTATGAATCAGTATGACTATATGTGAATCAGCTTGTTTTTCTTGCGTTGGGGTTCCGTAGAACAATTCGTTGTTAAAAAGGAAATAATTTGCTGTCCCTTGACCCTTTTCGCTTGCTTGTGCATTTTCGTACAATATTCGGATGACTTTCCTCCAGCATTTGCTTCTCGCAATAATAAAATATAGATCTCCTCGTTTTGCTTGGACACATGGTGTAAATCACAGTGATCAACCAAAACAAAGAGAGTAGCTACACTACGCATCATGGATCAGCACAACACACTAACTTCACAGACAGTGAGTCTGTTACAAACTTCGGTGTTTGAGTGGCATTTGCACATCAGGTTGCCAAGGTAATTGGTATTTGGTAATTACCAATGGGATGTACACCAGGCCACTGAATGCATTTCAGTTCCTAATTTTAATCCGCATTGTGTGTTGTCTGAATTCTGCTGCAGGGATTTTGACATGCGCCAATCGCCATTAGGTGACGAGATTATTGTTGACGCCCTGTGACGGAATGTCTGTCTGCGCTTGAATAGATCTAGAATTAGCAAGTGTTGGATGTCGTTGGCAGAGATCACTTTCATCCTGTCACATCCCGTTTGGGATCGCTATTGAAAATTAATCAAATCAAACAGGATGATCGACGTTTGTTGTACAATTTATACTACATGAATGCTGAAAGATCGGGCAACATATTTATATCTCCACAGCCATATTTCTATCTCAGTTCTTTGATTTATGACTTATACAGCTTGAGGTCGCGCTCCGCTTGACTTGAGCTCGCTTCGAGGGAACGGCGTACCCGCGTTCCCCGGTTTTCTGCCACCCTGGATCAGATACCGAGATATGATAATCGCAAGACAAAATATTTGTTGCTTGATGGTGAGCAAGCAGTTGTAGTGCTGCCTGCAAAAATTGGGGAAAAGTGTTAATACATTTAACATCAAATTGATAAAACGATTGAGCATCGTACAAGGGAATCCCAAAACCGAAAAGCACGTGGACATCTTATAAGGCCATCTATAAACCAGTGGAATGTATCCATATGCATAAAAACATTATTCATAAAACTACACTAATACAAACAACTAGTCAGAACATGATAATCCAGAACTGCCAGAAATGAAACATGATTTTAACAAAAGAACGGTAATGGAAAACGAAATGTTAGGTAAGAACTGTAAGAATCAAAGAAGTAATAGACCAAGACTTTATCGACGTACAAAAATTCAAATGTAAAAAAGCTGCAAGATTTTTGGCTCCAAATGGCAATGTTCTGTTTCTCGTAACATATCACCAGTGCTTAACTGTCTTTCAAATTTTGACAGGATTTTGACAGCAACCATGAAAATTGCAGCTGTTATTTTGAACATGAGTGACAACAATCGTATAAGGCAAACTTAGACTTGTTGACTTCTATTAACCACCATATACACACTTGTTTGTTTTTCTCTATGATTTCTAGCTTTCCTTATCCATATGTATCCACAGCTCTTTCTGCCTACAGAGTACTGGTTTTCATGTTTAGATGAAAGGATGATATAGATGTGCAAATTATCTGAAAAAAGCTTTTAAGTATGTTTTTAGCGCAATGTCGCAATTTTTCAAGACGATTTTAAAGTCATTTTTCTTTCAGTTATGTACTAGCCTCACGGCACTACAATCTTGTAAAACATTACGACCCCACCACTGTGTCGACTGTAGATGTCAAAATCATCTCTACAAGACTTTCCGTCTAACCTTCTCCTGTAGGCAAACATTACATTTGTATCCCATTAAGGAAAGCTACAGATTCCTATTTTAGTATTTATGATATCATATTATTCGTATTATCCATGACATTATCAGGCATTTCGTAGCACCCTGGGTAATATCATTGTCACACTAAGAACAAATTTTTTGTAGAATAATTCATAAACTCGAACTTCAGGCAAAACAAATCTTTCGCAAACATTTCATAAATTTGATCTAAAAGCTGTAGTCTTTTGGTCTTTCCCGCTGAGCTGTTTAACCGAGCACGAATAGCAACAGATGTTGTCGTCAAACCCGGGTTCGAATTGTTGATGGTCACAACCATAACTTTGCTCCTTTTAGCTAAACAAGAGCACACTACATAAAACGTGTGCAAACTGGTCTATTAATGTTATTCATTATCTATTTGTGACCTAAGACCATTCTATCTACTTTTAGGCCAAATATTTACATGGGGCAATTCGCGGATGCCTTGCATATACAAAACATAAGAAACAGGGAAGAGTGCACTCCAGTAGAAATATACATGTATAAATGGTATAAATGTATAAATGGTATAAATGTACATGATTTCACTATATTGCTACTGTACATTGCTGTAACTCTAAACCAATTCCGTTTGACACTTCATCTCAGCTCAGGAGGTGTCATAAGTGCAATCTGAAGGCCCTGACCTTGAGCTGGGTTATTACATTAACTTTTGTCCTCCATATGCCTCTCGTAAATCTATTTGCTACTTATACCACATGATATCTTGTGATCACAAATAGGCGTGTCAGGTGCCAGAGCTTTCTCGTTATACAAGCACACAGTTACAGGGATGGACAATGGGACTTGAATAAAAAAGGAAGACGTTAGATCTAGGTCAAAACAGATGACGAAAGCAATAGAAATGAGTAGCAGATTGTGAGGCATCAGACATCAGTGAATGGGACATGTTCGCAGATAAGTTAGTATGGAGGTAGTGAAAGAGCGCATTGGTCTCCGGTGTGCTTAAATATGACTTGGATTTTGGAATACCGACCATCAGGTGGCAGCCATTAAGAAAGTAAACAGTTCTATAAATTTCAAAAATAAAATGTTTGTGGTTATGTAAATGATTGATCCTCAGGTGATCTTTGCTTTAATGTAATGCTCTCTAGTTACATGGGTCATTCCTTCCGAATTCAATACGAAATCTGACATGTTTCTCCACTCATGTAGGAAATTGGGTAAATGAGAAGTACCAGTAACTGTACTGAAAACACAAGCGACTGAGTTCGAGTTCAAGTTGTTTTGGTATAATTTTACGTTTTCATTTCTTTGAAAATTGATATCAAACAATTAGATATGAGATAGATGTACCAAAAAACAGTTGCTTGCAACCTCATTGGGACAATTTGTCATCCTTCTCTCTAAGTGTATTGGAGCTTGTCTACATTAAAACAAGAAAACCAGGACTCTGTAAGAAGAACGAGGTTGTTTTTTACACTCATATACTTCCAATAATGCTTTGGTTTTTTTCATTATCGTTGATGATTGGCTAGTTTCTATCGAAGGTTATTAGATATCTATATTTTTCTTCTTGATGATTCATACTCTGGAGATTGTCAGACGTATATGCTAAGCGCAATGTTGCAAATTTTCAAGGCAATTTCCAATTATTATGCAACCAAAAAATTGTTCTACTAACTGTCATACTGAAATACAAGGAAAGAAATACATCAAGGAAAGACCATTATCCTTTGAAAGGCTGAAACATATGAAACTGAGAAGAAGTCAAATGGCGAAGGACATTTGTTATAGAAAACTATGTTCCATCAGTGGATGATCTCTGCCTATCGAGATATATAATTATTCGACTTGAGGAAACACACTGAGAGTAACCTCAATCATTTTCAAATTTATTTCATTGTTTCACATTTTGCATATCCTAGCTGATGATTCCAAATGACATTAAACGTATTAAATATTAATTGTTCGACATTCAATAAAGAAAAACGTCTTGACTGTTTTTGCCTGATAAACCGTGGTTATTTAGACGTAACTAAGAAAACGTATTTCACTTCTGACCTGAGGACCTATCGAGCTATGGATTATCATTAGGGGGCAGATACTTTTTTTGTCGTACCTCACAACTCGCTACACAAATGTGATGAGGAAACTCTCACTAGAGCCTTTCTGCAAGTTACGAGGTCACAAAACTGTTTATAAATCAACTCATCACTGGAACGCAGCCAAAGACATCCTTTTCTTTGTCTAAACAGATTTTCTCAATTTATTGCTGGTGATAAACATGGTTTTGCGTCAACAAATGAAATAGCTGGCTAAATTAAAGTGATGACGAATTCTTTGCATGGTTAATGTTGTGACACAGCGAAAGAACCACACGCATGCCATCAGAGGTGCAAACTAATTAAAAAAATATGTAACATGGCTTGCTTATTCCCTTTTTATCTTTTGTTGTTTAAAGGATGCCAGAATGCATTTCATGGAAGGCCTAATAAAAGAGACGGCATAATCATGGTCCTTTACGTCCCATCCACCTTTGTTAACTCTAACGAGACTTACAATCCATGAACAAAAATCAAGTGTCAAGATATTAATGCAACCACAAGTTGAGCGCATTGACTATGAAACTACATATAGTGTTTGAAGGAACTGACGTATCATAGAATTTGATAAAACAACGAAGTACATTAGTTCTTAATTCAATTTGCGTTGGAACATTATTTTTCAGAAGCCTTACTAAACTTTTCCCTTCTGAGTTATTGATCACTGCCAGTTAAAGTGTCACTTAGTCTCCTTGTTCATGGTCACTCGTACCCCTCGTTTAGTGTGTGCTGGAACACTTTCACATCCTTGTTTAATCACGACCCTTCCTGGAGATATTAGCACGGAGACAGAGAAAGAATCTTAGACAACAATAAAGATCAAAAGAGGAAATCGTGGGTTTTACCTGCTTTTTGGAATGTGGACATTTATTTACAAATCTTCCGTCTTAAGGCATTGAGTGGTAAATTCGACTACTGAGAGAGTGTCGAGAATCGCTGGGACTACTAGCAGACCCGATTTTAGTTTTAATCTACAGGACGCACTTGGCACATGGCAAATACAATACACCTGTTTTTATCACTACTAATTGTCTATATAACAACTTATCTGAGTATAAAATAGCAATTACGTCACAGTTACAAAGAACACAGTTAAGCCAAAAGGAGAAACGGGAATAAGAAAGAGGAAGTGGATATTGATGACACAACTGGGTGAAAATGTGCATATCTAGAGCTGAACCATGACAACACGTATGTTAAACAGCACAAATGCAGATCCTATTCTGTAGAAATGATCTAAGTCTCATACAGCATGAGAAAGCTGGGTGGTGCTCAGGGGTTTAGCTGCAATTTCGAGAATCCGCATTGCCCGTTCCATGAGATTTTGGTGCTACACTTCTTTTAAAAAGAAATTTATTGCATGTATGGGGATCAGTAGCAACGTGGTTCCCAGTCGAAATCGTGCAAAAAGATTATTGACTAAACATACAATAGAATACACTGGTTGCGACACTTAGCCTGAGCACTATTGTTGTCTCTCAGAATGATAAGCCACAAATTACGTCGAGTTTTTCAACCGTGACAGTGTACACCTCTCAAATCCCTTACTATGCTCTGTTGTGAACATCGGCGTAGGGGCGCTTAAAATTCAGGTGGAGCGGGCTGCGAGTTTTCTGCCCGAATGAACAGCAGGGGGTGAATTATTTGCCTTCTGGTAGCATGGCTTAAAACATTTAATATTAATATCTTACTCTATTCAATTTTCATCAAGAAAATATTCTTGTCATATTCTTCGACTGTTATCTTTGAAATCATCATCATGGTCGTCCATCGTAAGCCGATGCTGACAGGAAAGGAAGGTTAACTATTAAGTCATTTCACGTTGGGTGCTTCATCCGCTTGTGTTGATCCAGGCCTCTCTGGGTGTGGAACACTCCACTGCAGTCCGGGCAGGAATAACTCCCCGGGTTGTATCGGCGGAAATGTCTCTGCTGATCTGCAGTTTGCTGATGT
>JANTCA010000744.1:0-12485 GCA_024741275.1 Chironex yamaguchii
TCTGACCAACTCGTGCGCACGGTCGATGGAGGTGTCTACAATCTTGACAACTGCAAGGCCGTATTTCGATAGATTATCGGTTCTCGAGGAGGGATATTGTGAGAGACGTACCAGGCGCTGGACAGTAGACAGTGATGAAAGAAATGAGGACTTCTGTCGCTCGATTGTAAACACAGCTGGTGTATGTTTCTTCGCTAACATCTTTCAATAGCACTATCAAGGTTTCATTCCTGGGTCCAGAGGTCATCCCGATCAGTACCAAAAATTAATTTACTTTTACTTTAGCTCATTTCTGACCTATCCTCCAAATGTTGTCAAAATCTGTCCATAACGTTTTGAGCTATTTTGCTAACTAACAAACAAACAAACAAACAAATGCGAAAGACATAAACTCCTTCGCATAGTTAATTATCCGACTAAGTGTTATTTTTCTGCTGAATCATGGATAATCTAAAAGTTCTTGATTACATTATAAAATCCAACTGATCAAAAATATGTTAGTGAAAATCGCTTAAAGAAAGAATCTTATACAATCCTTTTCCACTACAAAACTTGAAAATCGCCTTAAAAATTTGCGCTTAAAATATACTTAGAACCTTTTTTCCGTCTGACCTTTTTCTTAAATTTAAACTGACAGAAAGGAAAGTAATGAAATATGGCAATGCTTTTATAAGAAGTATGAAAAGTTTGTATGCAGAAAGAGCTCGTTTTTTCGCTTAGACTCATCCAATAATGATTTGTCTTTCATTTTCTCATTATCTTTTTTTCTTTCTTGTTTGTAATTGGCTAGTTTTGATGCATGTTTCTTGTAAAAAGAGTTTACAGCTACATCCGTTGTTATGCAAATTGCCTCTCCTCTGTTGATTTCATGGCCCCGCTTCGATCCATGTTTCTTACAAAAATGTTGCAGGGTAACGGATAAAACATTTTTAACAGCATTGTCATCCTTTGATCTACACTTACCATACTTACATTATTAAATTCGATAAACGATCAAATAAGGGCCAATGAGACTAGTAGAAACAACACCAAAGACCTAATAATTTTCATTGTCGTTGTCAGATAAAATGATTCGTGTTCAAAAGACAAATGTCTTCTTACCTTAGCCAACCAGGTGGCCAACTCCCAATTTCCATACGTCTGCAGGTACCGGCATGCATCTCCAGCTTTATCCACAAGACAGAGTAACTCTACACCCTCTACAAAAATAAACACCGGCATACAAAAAATGCCAAACCACAATGCTTTATAAAGTGCAGTAATTACACACATAGTTCGCATACGTGGTAATGAATAAGAGTAAGCAGACACATGAGTCAAAGATATTATGGGATGGAGCCTAACCCACCAAACAAACAGAATATACATAAAAGGGAGACGCGACAATGTGGGGCAACATCATGCTCATGATCGAGACCGTTTCTGATCCCAATAATCTGTACGTAGAATTTGCTCGAGACGACCCTTAAACTAAAGCAGAAACATGGGTCAAAGTATTATGGATGGAGCCTAACCCACCAAAAAACCGGAAAATATATAAAACGGAGGCGTGACATAGTAGGACAACATCACGCTCATTATCGAGGGTCATCGGATCCAATCAATCTGTACGTGGAATTTTATCGGGAATACCATGAGACTACCACTGTCTGACTGTTCCTTTGCAAAGCGAAAGTGATCAAATAAGTTAAACAAAGGATTAATTAAATCTTCAGGTGGCAGATTGCAATGGAAGTAACATCTAAATGCAATAAAAAAATTGTCATTGATAATGCTTCAATCTGCGATTTTATGAAGAATGTTTCAGCGTGAATTTCCACTATGCTTCAAGGGCTCGGAGGACTTGTCCAGCCCAGTGTCCAACTATGGACAGATAGAGTTATGGTCTAAGGCAAGGTATACTCTCTTCAATAAAATAATGCCAGATTTGAAGAAAAATAATCTGATAAACGTAGGTAACATCGCAAGCTTATTGTATCTTACCTGATATTTTGCCATTAGCAATGAGATTTGTAGCCACAAGTTTAATTGTGCTTTGAGATGCACCAGAGGACCGTACTGTCGCAATTAGACAAGACCTACAGGCCAAAATAGGTCAGATATCAATTAATGGTCAGTATTACGCCCTGGTGACGAGCAGTTGCTAGCTGGGACATTAATACCAACTCGGCTTGTATAGTACATACACTATTAAACATACTGGATACATTCTTAAAATGAAGTCTTTTCAGAATGTGAAAAGTCAGAACGATAATAATGACAAGGTCGTTTTTCCATGAAAGCAGATTTAAGTTTGTCTAAATCAAGACAAAAAAAATGTGCTTTGTAGACCAAAAGAGTTCATCTTGTGACGCGGGCTCTTCAAAATAATAAAACTTTACTGTACCACGCACTTTCGACGTTATCTTCTAATTGCCTGGGTTTGATCAGCTATTTCGTTGTGAAGTTTGTTGTTTTCTGTGCCCGTTACCTTCCAACCGTTGACGATTATTAGATAAACAAACGCCTTTTAGTATGATAAACTGTGTCTAGTGAAAGCGATTTTCAAAATTTTGAACCACCAAAAAACCATTAAGTAGTGATTACACTTATTGATTAATTGTACTTTGTACCATGAGAAATATCAGAATCATTTCTTGTTTGCTGTTCAATACATGGAAAACATAGTAAAAAGATTCCTTGTTCCAAAATGTTAATACAAATTGCTTCCCCAATTTCTTGCATCATTTTTTCCTCTTTTTCCTTTTTTCTATGCGGAAGGCTTCCATCGTCATAGAATATTATCAGTCGCAATAATTCCTTTTAAGTAACGCACACTTGAAAATAAATATAACTACTATGTAGACATGGGCTTCTAAAGACTATAACTTTATACAATCAGCAAAAAAGACCCAATAACAAAAAGAACTAAGTTGAGCAAATAAACTAATAAATGATCTCAGACCACTGACCATCAGATTTACAATCAACGCATAAAGGATATCTAATTACCACACCTCAAACCATCACAGTAAAATCCGGGGTCTTTAGGATCGGTTTCAAGTAGGATTTGAACTGCTCTGTCAGTCTAGCAAGAAAAAGAGGTGGAATACGACAATTTCAAAACAGCGAAAATGAACAATGTGTATTTTACTCGTATTTGCAAAGGCTCACTTCTACAACTACTTCACAAAAAAGAACAGACTGGAATGAAATTTATCGTGCAAGTCTCGGTCATTCGAACACTCATAGGATCAGTAAACTTGTTCGGAAAACGGATCTTCAAATAACGGGGAGTTCGAAGTTTCAGTTGCAAGAGCAAAGATCAAAATGAAGGCCAGTGATAGACGGAAAAACAGGTAGAAATTAAAATACCGTAAATGCTCGATTTAACGCCTTCTTTCCAATAAGCGCCACTCTCGATTAATCGTTCCTCTCAGTAAGCAAGAGTTTCTAATAGGTGCCCCTTATAAATAAGCACCCCCAGGCTAAATTGTACAACTTCTCAGAAACAAAGGGGCCCTTATTCGAATTCATTAGTGAAAAAACCAACTTTACTTAAAAAATGCAAAATCCGATGAATAAAAAGAAGACCTAGAACACGCATTAACATTTTCGCTGTTAACCATTCTATTTTGTTGCTTAAAAAAATGTCAAAGCTACAGTCTTTTATTACGTGCCCTTCTCAATCTAGCGCCCTCTCCTGATTAAAAGAAACCCATGTGGAAGATGATTTTGAAACAAGCAACCCGAGAGCTGTCCTGTGGACAAACCTGGCTCTCGGAGTGTAAGCGGAGGCATACCTGACAGGATCTGGACACAACGCTGCTATAGCAAAGAACGTGCTTACCTCTCCAATCAGAGTAAGCTTTTCTGCGCATGCTCTTGTCTGCTCTGTAGAAACCCGCCGACTATCCCTGAGGGCGATTCGGTACAACTGAAGTTTCTGTTTGGAAAAGAAATAATAAGTTTCCAGGAAAGATAGTTAAAAAATGACTCTGTTACATCGTGCATGCAAAAATTAAGTAACATTTGCAGTGCGATTGCACAAAGTACTTAAGCGCCACCAGGCAATGCTAGGTACTGCGCTAGCTTTGAGACACATTTGGTTTTTGTTTTTGAAATTTCGCAAATCTTCAACTAGTAAAGATATTAGTACTTATAATGCTCAGTGGAAAGGTAAACGTTTGCAGGTCGAAAGACTTACCTGAAAAAAGTCATTATCACAAAGGACATCGAAACCCGCGTCCAATGAGGATTTTAGGCAGAAGCAATCTTGAATATCTGTCTCCGAAGGAGCAGCATCAGATTCGATTATATCTGAAATCGAATCTAGGTCTAGTGTATTGCTTGATCCCGATCGGTGAATAAGAAGTTCAGCAATTCCAGCACCGGTGCCTCTTTTAAAAGATCCCTCCTAAGTAAGCAAAGTAAACGTTATTTTGATTACTGACGTGTGCAGCTGAGTATTTGGCGTTAACGAAGGACAAAGCAGAAGGAATGACCTGGCCTTGTTGATTAAGAAATTGGTCAGGAAGGATTGCCCCAATTTCCGGCAAAAATTTTTACCAGTAGGGGCATATGAAAAAATAGAAGCTAGGACCATATGCCAATCATCGCAGCTACGTACTAGTGATATACCTATGCGCGCCACACTACAATGTGAGGTTAGAAATTTAGTAACTTACCTTATGTGCGGGACACAGTTTTCTCATTTGTTCGCGCTGTAAGTAATGCAAAGCGACCGACCAAAAAATGAAGTCTGATTCGTCACCAAACATTCTATAACGATACAAATATTCAACAGGAGAGGAGTGTTGTAAAACTAAACTTAATCTAGAAAGTTTGCCTATAGATTTTGCAACAAGAAACACTCTCATCTACCCGCCTACTTCAATAACTACATACACACCAACTTACATGGAGGTGAAGTTATGATTGTGACCAACGGAAGTTCAAAACCGGTCTCGCGTCTATAAATGCCATGTTGAGCAACACAAATTTTAGACAATCCATACAATCATAGGTTCAGCTGTAAAAATGAAGCTAGAGCTGATACCAAGGGGCGCTTTTCTCCTCAGTTATGGAAGTGCCCTCCTTGATGATTACCTTCTAACATGCCACTCAAGGCAACAACCTATCGTCGTTTGCACTATTTCCAGATAGAAGTAGACAGAGTTATCTTGAGTAACGAACAGAAGCAACGTGATGATTGTACATACACACATACATACATACATACACACATACATACATACATACATACATACATACATACATACATACACACATACATACATACATACATACATACATACATACATACATACATACATACATACATATATACATACATACCTTCCTACCTACCTACCCAACTACAAATACACATACATACTTACAAATTTAAGTATGTACCTACCTACTTACCTACCTACCTACCGACCTACCTACCTACCTACATCACATCACGCCTATCACATCCGATACCATTGTTCTCAATTCCATCTGATTCAGCAAATGTCTGAATACTCCTTTACCATACATAGAATACATGAACATGTTCATTCTCCGCTTCACTATTGATCTTGATAAAACCCTAAGACCTGGTTCACCTGTACGGAATGTACAGCGACGGAATTTTGCTTATTCGTCACCAATACCATATTTCATATGCATTTATGTTCTTGTCCATATTCATTACTTACTTTTTCATCCTTTCATGAGTATGCTTCATATTTCATTACGCGTTCTTATTCAGACTTTGATGTGCCCTTAGACATGATAAATAACCTACCAGAATACAACTTCCAATTGGTTTGTACATCAACCTTAAAATGTCAAATGTCTTACTGTGCTAGAACTCGACATCGTTGTGCTGTTCCTAATGGTGCATCGTAAAGGAGTGCCTTGAAAGTACTGCAACAACAATAAAGACAAAAATAGTAGAAATGGATCATATGAGATTGAGTAAAAAATTAACCGACAACCACTTTTCCTAATCTTTTCTAGTAATAAATGTTTATTAGTGACAAGTAGTTGATTGAGGCCCCTTCTATAGGAACTGATAATAAAGACAAACAAATCAATGGAAAGAAAAATGACCAAGAAGCTATGATGATTGGACATTCCAATGTTCTCGTGACAAAGACAAAATCATTCACAACTGATATGCCACAGATGTCTACTTCAAACTCAAAGGTTTCGCGAGACGGAGTAATCCATGGATTGTCAGCATAAAAAGTTTAATATTAAAATATTAAAACACATTAAAACATTAAAATATTGAACCAACTGTGAATACAAACCATGGAATTCCTTCAATCATTTCTTTTAGTGATTTATTGTAGCCAACTACGCCATTCCTATCAAAAGAAAAAAACGTTATAAATTTTGAAGTTGGAAATTGCATACTACCTATGCAAATTGCCTAGCTATACCATTCTAAGGTAACCGAAAGGCAAAGGAAACACAACGTGAAACTGGACTTGAAGGAATGGTTCCTGGCATCATACAACATTCTGTACAAAGCATCAGAATCAACAAACACTCAAGAAGATGATGCGAGACACGAGAGATAATGAGGATTCTGTTTTGATCTACATACAAGTTAATGACGTTGTAATGAAGTAAGATATTACTGAGTATGGCGAGTTCACGAAATGACACAATAAATGATAGGTCAGTTTAGGTTTAAGGTGAAATGTAAAACATTAGAAATACTTACAAATCTTCCACATTTAAACTGTACGCCGCATTCCAAGGTTGGTGCTGCAAAATAATCTTCAACAATGCAGCACTCTCAGCCTCAAGGAGTCTTGGTGAAAAGACAAAATCTGCAACAACAAAAAGACAATCTGGTCACAAAAACAGAAACAATCGATCACAGAAAATGCGTCCTCTTTCCTACCTCTATAAGCTTAACATTTTCATGTGTGCCGTTTCCTGAACGACTTGGTGACAGCATAACCTACATTAAATTAACCCAGCACGACTCCCCAATACTTGAGCTGACTTTACCTTGTGATTCCTTTTAACAGAAAGTGCAGTGTTGACACCTTTTATCCCATCAAACTTTCCCTGTCTGTCTTATGATCTTTACATGCTAGATCTCCAAATCCATGCTTGTTTAGTTAATTTCTCGACAATTCATGCCTCGGTGTATCTAATAACAAGTACCTGAATACATGATAGTTTAAAGATCGTACGAAGGAGGTGCCCACAACGACTGCTGTCGTACTAAAGGCTGAAGAAGTCAATGAAGGAGGGAACCTCCGGTAATAGCGACTGCATTTGAAGATCTGGCCTGATTCAGTGCTACTGAGGACTCGCAATTCTTCCCTGTCTTTCAAGTTGGACTTTCGAGTATCTCCAGGAAAAAGGAAGGCTGGTAGACGGCGTGACGCTAGACACCAGATTTT
Organism: Chironex yamaguchii; assembly: GCA_024741275.1. Classification (NCBI taxonomy): domain Eukaryota; kingdom Metazoa; phylum Cnidaria; class Cubozoa; order Chirodropida; family Chirodropidae; genus Chironex; species Chironex yamaguchii. Next base: position 7,401 of record JANTCA010000744.1, read on the forward strand.
GTAGACTTGAGGACGTCTCCACAGAATTCATGTAACATCTCTTTGGTGCCCCTTTGTCAAGACCAATGGAGACTTCGCCGTAAACGACAATCTTCGACAATCAACAATCCTACATTTCAGAGACGTACCTAGCCCAATGGAGCTCGAACCTCGCCATTTCAGCCTCAATACATGGAATCTTCAACTGTTCTAGAACTTCAACCTTCGTGACGGAATCACTTCAGTGGATATTGAGGATTGTAAGGAGGTAGATCTAAAAGAAACACTCAGGCGCTAAGTAATGGTCATAAGTAACCCAGAGCCAGACAGTATCGTAGCGATTTAAAAGGCTCTACAAATGCTGATATTCATGTCCTTCTTCTGCATATTATTTTAGACTCCTTTGTCTAGTTTACTGAAAGCGCTTAAGTAGTCTGTATTCCATGACATTATTTACCACTATCCTTTGCTGCCCTCGAAATCACGACAAATCGAAAGAAATCACGACAAATCGAAAAAAGTTACCTGTTTACTGTCACACTCACTTGCAATATTATATCCCTCTAGCAGTATATCACAGCTTTCAATGTTTGTTAATAAATTGGGTATATACTTAAATAATGTACTACGACTTTCAAGGTTTAAAAGTTTACAACATTACGACATCCTTTTTGTATTTCAACAAGCGCTGTCTCTATACATATACCCATTCTAACGTGTTTTAATACCCAAAACTAAAAAATAAGCAGTTTATCCAAACTACATGGAATGTCTATCAACAAAGAACTCGGGTAACCGAGTGTCCGACCGGTGAACTGATACTACTTAAGCCGGTGATTCCCGAGTTCTGAGTTCGAGTCCTGGCCAAGTCCTCTTCCGTTTTGCGCTCAGTAAATATTAACAAATAAAACACACATATACCTCGATTGTCCCTGCTAGCCATAGTCGAGTTCGCTGATTTCAAAGCTGGATCCAAAATTCTTACGGATCCATCAGACAGAAGTAGCAACGGCATGTCTGATCCCATCCAATCTGCATCAACTACAGTCGGTTGCTCCTTTTGGGTCTTGAGTGAATTTACAACAGTTGCCTGTATCAAGGAAACGATAATTCGTAAGCAAGCGGTAAAACAAAAAAGCGTTTGAAACTATCCCGAAAGTTTGGGGAAAAGAACGTTGAGATCACTCTTTTTAGAATTTATTCCGCAGAAGCGACGATTATTCATCTTCAACATAGTTCAACTGAAGTGAGGTTTTCAACTGGAGATGTGTCCAAGGTGCCCCGTCCCGAATTATTTGTTGAAACTATAGCTTGTACACAACGTTTTAATTGTGAATCCAGCAATCAAACTCTATCAAACTAGTTTTTTGTACCAATAGGACTCAAATGTACACTACCTCTATGCGTTTGAGCCCGTGCAAAGATTAACAGGGCCAACCTAGTTACATAAAAGATAACTTTCCTAAACTCCTATGAGTTTACTTGGCCTAACAAATGACAATGTAAAAAGGTGAAACTGCTAGTAAGGAGTTTTAGAAAGAAAAGACAGGGATCTAGACTCGAAAAACGACATCCTGTGAGGATGCATAGAATTGACAATACAATTGCGACGAATGGAATGGCTCGGAACAAAAATAAACTGTGCACGACCACAATTTATCAACAAATTATCTTGAAGGGTTCGTTGAGGAATAAGCATCCTTTTCCGGATATGTGGAGCTTCTACTCTTATAGACGGCGTCTGGCATGGGCCAAAAACCATATATTGCCACTCAAGAGCTAGTAACTTTAGCCTCTCAGCAGTGAAGACCGTCCGTGCGTAGTGAAGAGCCACATCCTGCTCGAGGTGAACCTGCCGTAACAAAATACGTACTTTGTAATGGACACGACTCAGAGATGTAGTGAGTAAATTTAGGTGTGTTTTAATTTTACATGACATAGGTATTTAGAGACAAAGTTGCACCTTTCAAAGGAGTCACAGAATTCCTGACCTAGGGTGTGGAACTGTGGAGGCTGAATTATCAGTTGCACTTGAAGAAATGCAAACACATGAGCAGCTCTTTGTGCTTTCAAGCGATCTAGCAGAAGACACTGAAAATCGTAAGCTTATACACGAACTTTTACAAGAGGCAGAGCCACTGAAAGTAACTCTAGACAGATCCATCCGTGCATTTGAACCAAGCACAGCTCCTGGAAAAATCGAGTTGCCATCAAATTTCATTGCTGTTGCAGCTGGTGAGATCAAGCGCGAACAACAAGCAACGACAGATGAAGTAGACAAAAACAAACAACTGAGGACTAAAGCAATGCGTGAAATCGATTCCAGGACGGATAAACGTAAATACAAATACTCTGTAATCTGTATCTGTTTTCCAGATAATTCGCTAATTCAAGGTGCATTTTATTCACACGAGGCACACGGATAATCTTCAGCTTGTAATTGATTCAACTGAAACACATCCTTGTTGTTTTCACTAGTTAGCAACACTGGACAAAAGTGTAGCAATCATGCACAAACAATAGCAAACTTAAACCTGTCACCTGCAGCAGCACTCAATTTTACACCAGACACTGAAGATCAGGACTGAGTAAAAATATTTTGTGCCTTCGAGCGCACAGCCAATTGCAAAATGTGCCTGCAGGCAAGACAAGATTTAAAAAATAGCCAGGTACTGACGAATCACAGATCTATATTTACTTAACTAGCAATAGTGCTCAGTACTCATTTGCTTTAAAAAAACAAAATACTATATCAATGTTATCATGAACTACAATTGCATGTAAAACTAGACATGACATCAATTGCTGATAGCAATATATAAAAATGCTTGCATAATACAGGAAATGAAGTGACCCAGGCTTTCTCTGTGAGTGGTACAAGTTCTCAAACAGCCCTATTGGTATTAACAATTTCATCTAACACAAACACATACAGTGCAGACGGCCTTTCAAATCTTTTGGCTTGCTGAGGATAGGATTTTGCTTTCATTTCGTTACAAAATCCTATACGAATTTGAGTCAGATTTGGTTTTCCTCGTTTTAATGTTATAACTGGTTTTTCGTGAAAGATTCTATCCCCAATAAACTTCTTTTAAATTTCTCGGTCAACATATTTTTAAATAAAGAAAGCCAAGTTTCATTTCATGCTCCACTCTTAAGATTTGAGATTATATCTGATCAGGTTGAGAAGGCCCAAAATCTGCCGAAAGTGCTTCAAGAAGCATCGTCCAAGTTTGGTCTTTATCTCTATTCTAGCAAAACCAGAGACCTTGCATTTAATCCTCGTCAAGATTCTGTCATTCAATTCTCTAACCACAACACACAAGTTGTAGAAGATTTCAAATATGAGGGGTCACATGTCGCTAGTACTGACCAAGAGATAAAGACTAGAAAAGCACTCTCTTGGAATGTCTGCCGTAAGCTATGAAATATCTAGAGTTCAGTTGCGATTATTGAGTCTAATTTCGTCACTTTAGGACTAATATAGAACCTATACTTTTTGTATGGCTGTGAAACTTGGACCCTCACTACCTCTTTTGAAAAAGGCATAGATGGACGTTACACAAAAATGTCACGTATGGTTCTGAAAGTGCATTGGAAGAAACATATGGGTAATGAAGTATTATACGGGAAAATCCCCCAAATCTCATATTTAATCCCATCTTAGACTGTGTAAGACACCTTGAGAAGCCAGCCTCTCATACTTTGGAAACCTGGACTGGGACAAGTAAGTCGGGCACAACCAAAGACATCTTTCATAGACATTATCATGAAAGACACTGGCCGTGTGTCAACTCTAGAGCTCGAAGTGTTAACGAAAAATCGGAATGTATGGAAGGAGATGGTAAATGAGGTTCAGTCTGGCGGCCGACATAAGTATTGTCTTCCCTCCAAAAAGATAAAAGGACTTCCCAACAAATCTGTAAATTAAACATTGATGGGTACAGTTACATTTTCATAAAGTAGCTAGCATTGAGATGTGACAAAGGGAATGAAATGGCATAACATAAACGACTTACATCGTGAGCATCCCAGATATCAATTCCGTCATTGTACAGAACCAGAAGACGCATATTTCCTTTACCAGGAGCAAATTTCAGTCTTTTAACAACACCGCGGTGGCTTGGGAAAACCCTTAAAATTATGACCAAGAAATCAAATTACACCAACAAAGTCCATTAAATCTACTTACTAACGTAACAAGTACGAATCCTATTTATATACAAACAAATGCCAAATGAATACCAACGATAAACGATAAAAGTACAAGACACTTCAGGTGAAACATTGTCCACTAACTGCATCCACAAATAAATAAAGATGAAAAAAATGCCTTACTTGCTGCAGCAAAGGGCAAAGTACACTTATCATCAACTGTGGAAATGCTATCTTCCTGAAAGCCAAACATACTGCACGGAAGAAGAATTAAATGAGAAAAGACAATCGCATGCAGGATATGTCGGCCCAAAAGACTATATTTAAGTTACCGTGATAATTTTGCTTTTAAATCCCAAAGATTCAGGTTGCCATCTACATCACCAAGAGCAAGCATGTCTGCTTTCCATGTAATATAAGACACAGTTCCCATTCCACTCTACAAAGGAAGAACATAATAAAAAAGCGTACAGGTGCTGACTTGTCCTAAATGTAATGAACAACGTTTTCGAGCATGTCACCTTTTCTTTCAACATCATTCCTAAATCTAATCAACAAAGTAATGCTCATGGAAACTAACAAACAAGACTCTTTTATAGATCCTTTAACTTACCTTCTTCTACGAAAGATGCATACCACTTAAGAATAAGACTTAACTTAAAAAACAGCTTTCTACAGACAAGAATACCTACATCAAAGTAATAAAACCAAAATATTTAATCCAATTCTCAGTAAAACCAATTAAACCAGCTAAACTATAAATCCTGAAGAGATAGTTTCCTTACGGAAATAATCACCTTACCAAGATCTGGAAGGCAGACACCTAGCTTCACGAAGTAAACTCATAATATATATATGTATATATATACAACTATGAACAATCTTTTTGTGGTACAAAACTTGAAAATCGCCTTGAAAATGTGCGACATTGCGCTAAAATCATACTTAAAA
>JANTCA010000745.1:0-12483 GCA_024741275.1 Chironex yamaguchii
TCAAAGGCGGTTTTGAGCCACCATAGTTGAAGATGATACTCTCATGTTGGGTCTGGAAGTCAAGTCCTAAAATGATACTAGCACAAAGTCCAGGTAGTATAGATAGGTGAACATTCTTGTAAGTATATCCCTGGTAGGTGAGGTCAACTAGACAAAATCCTTGAACTTGGGTTGAAAACCCTGCGGAGGCCATGGATACTGTACCTGAGCATGGATGAATGGATAGACATGCAGATTCCACCAACCTGGGGAAATAAAGCTCTCACTGCTCCCACTGTCAAAGAGTGTTTCTATGGAATGGCCATTTACGTTTACAGTTGCAGACAATTTCAAGTATTACAGCACTAAGTTTTTGAGACTTTCCCCGACACACCTTTGCATAATGCCCCCTCTTTTGGCATTTGTTGCAAGTCGCCTCCCGAGCAGGACACTTTGAATGTGGGTGCTTGTTGTTCCCACAGAAGAAACACTTCTGATCTTCAAATTGAGCAGCAGCTGATATATTATCAGGACTTGTGTCCGGTGTAGGAGCTAAAGGAGTAACAGGAATAGCTGCATTAAAGGAAGGTTGAGAAGTATATGATTCAGAGCTTCGCATAGCTGACTCTAGCGCACAAGCTTGATAAAACTTATCTTGCAAGGTAGGTGTCGTGTTTTCAAATAGTCGTTGATGAATATTGTGGGATTGAAGGCCAGTTATAAATGCATCACGAATACTTTCTTCACAGTAAACAGCCGAGGTAACAGATTTAAAGTTACAGTCTTTACTAAGAGCTTTTCAGAGCCAATAAATATTCATCAAGTGTTTCTCCAAGTTGCTGTCGCCGAGTAGCCAGTAAGTGACGAGCATAGATCTCATTCATTGGTTTTACAAACAAATTTTGCAGTATTTCAATTGCTTGCTCATACGAGATTGATTCTTCGATGTATTGGAAGGTTTCTGGTGATACATAGTTAGTTAAAACACGAAGCTTGTCAAGGCTTTTCTCGGGCAACACTGATAAAAAATTGTCGAAAGTACATCGCCAATGAAGCCATTCCTTGGTCGCTGAAACACCGTCAGGTTTTATCTCCAAACAATCTGGCCGTAGGACTTTATCCATTATTTTATAGCTTAGTAAATTGTAATGAATTATAAACGAATAATGCCACTTCTTAAGGCTTTACTAAGCTATAAAAACACACTACATAATGAGTTGCTTTCACAAGATGGCGGCCTGACAATGATTCCACTGACTTAACATGAGCCACCACAGGTAGCCCAACTAGCTAAATCACAAGATGATAATATTATAAACAGTTCTTAGTTCATAACATAAACTACCATAACATAACATAGTTGTAGTTCATAGTTCATAACAAAAGTTCACAGGTTTGAATGCATTGAAAAGGATTGAAAATATATATTGTTTTTTGGTGTGTTCCGCAAGAGATTACAGGGGATAAGAAATTCAGAATTCAGCCATATTCATAATACGTCTACAGATATTCAGGGGAATTTAAGAAAAGGCCAATAAAATTCATCAAGAAAGAAAATGGGCGAAAAAGCAAATAATGATACACAAATATAAATACAAAAGTAAAATTGACAGTTAAATTGGCATTTGTAATCTGCTGCAACAGAAAGAAACAACATGAAAGACAGGACCGTGAGAGGGGTAATATAAAAAAGAAACAGCAAGTAAAAAAATGATAAAAAGTAAAGAAATATTACTGATGCAAGTTGAGATCATCAGACAGCAAAGACCTGTGGTAAATGATAGCAGTACCACACAAATGTCTTCAACAAAATGAAACAATTTTTACGACTTTCTAACTAGGATCTCAGATAATGTCTCACATAGATACACTTGCACATTGTGGACAAAACTTAGAACAGACAGGGCCCAAACCTACTATACAACAATATTCCACCCAACATTTACCCATCAGAAAAACAGCTCAACTGAAAGGCCAGGAGTAACCTGGCTAAAATCTGCTCTAAGTACAAAAGACTTGCACTCTTTCCTTGCCTGTCTGGACCCAACAGTGGAAAACAGATGTCTAAAGTGTAATAAGGCACCTCATGCCTATCCTCAAGACATCCATCTCTTCCATTACCCTCAAGACCAAACCAACTTGATCATAGAAGACCTACGGGAAAAACCTCGGGAGACTGTAGCCTTCATTGGATTTGCATGGCAATAACAACAACAACAAATAATTAAACTGTTTAGCTTAGTAGGAAATTTGACAAGTTGACAGCAAAGAGATCCTATTTGTTCTGCCATTGTGGAGTGGGGTCTTCATTTCACTTTGGCTACCATGCTTACAAGCAGCATGTAAAAAACTATCCATTTGTCACTATATGTGTTCTAAAATGTGTCAATGAAACTGATTTACAAGGCAAATAAATGGTGGATTTGGAACAAGAAACGTTTCACTGAAAACTCCACAAGAAATCCGAGATACAACAAACACCAAATAGAGCACTGAATATACAAAAGCAATATAATTCATGCCACTCAATGTCTACAAAAATATACAAATATTTCAAAAAAGCAAAACCTTCACTCATACAAAAACAACTGAAAAAAGCATTGTTCATTATACAACTACAAACTACAAGTCTTAGACAATAATCAGTAATCAAAATAGAGTTCTCAATGAAATATATCATTACAGTAGCAATTCTATTTCAACATCTACTTGCAATGAATACTGCTTGAAAAATCATTTATGGTGTACATCCAAATATTAATTTACAGTTACTCCACTAAGATTGATCAAATAGGGTAACCTTGTAAAATGTGGTGGTCAACAAAAGCAATTGTGTGATACCAATAAAACACAATTATGATACTACACAATAAGCCATACATGCTTCAAACAATTAAAATCAATTAACAATAACACAATGTCCACTCAAAGTTAGCAAAGTACAGGTTTGTACTATACATTATGCATTATCCAAATGCTTAAAATCAATTAATAATGCACAATAACAGTTATATTCACTACTGGTATAACTGGGCATTAAAGTTTTAAAACTTCAATGCATGTTCACTTAGAATTAACAGTAATACAAAAATGCAAGGACAATGTCCAGTTACAAGAAAATATATAGCTTCTAGTTTCAAAATGTTACAAAAATACCTTCTGCGATAATTTTGCATTTTAAATGGTTACTTAAACATTTTAAATAATTAAAAAGCCACATCTTCATAAACATCTGCTGCTATGGTATTGAGTGAATATTACATGATGTCAATATTTCAATGCATGTAATTAATAAAGACTTGTAGTTTGAACTTAGACACACACATGTGGCTTAGGCCATTGGAACATGAGTTTTTTGTATACGAAAAGGGGAATAACCTTGCTTCCATACAGTAGTAGGTCAGTTAGTATAGACAGGCATAAAAGACACCAAAAATACATTTTGATTACAAGAGAATTAGACAAAATGAAATCTGAAAATTGTTAAAAAAATATCCAGTACATTACAGTGTCAAAACCTCTTGAGAGGCTATGTGATGGGTCTTTGTTAGCTGCTTTTAATATATGCCTCTTCAAATTCATTTATCCCAAACAAGTGATACTAAATCCCAACAACAACAACAACATGCTAAGAAGAGGATAGCATGGATGTCAGTCATAACCTCACCAGTCCATGCAGGCATGCTAATTACACCAGACAAGGCCAATGGGTATACCAGTATGATAACAATGATGAAAATGATGATGATAACAACCACAATAATGGTAATGATGATGATGATCATAATGATAATGATCACAATGATAAGAACAATGATGATGACAATGACAATGAAGACAATGGTGATTGATTGATTCTTTGACTGATACGACAATAAAGCATTTTGTATGACCACACCTTTTTTTACCCAGATATATAACCACGTAAATGACTGGTCTAAAAAAAAAACTTAGAAAATTTTTGAATTCACAAAAGATTGTAATGATGATTTGCTGCAAAGCTAAAACACTGTTTCACTATCTCTTGGCAATCATTAAATTCTTGCCAAGGAAGATAGACTAACTCAACAATCATTGCTAAATGATCTAAGAACAACTGCAAATGAATATCAAATCTGTTACACTCAAATGCCAGCTTCTTTGCAGCTTGAAATGCAATTCGTGATTTATGAAATTTTTCTACCTCCCTTCTATAATCTTGATGGTAACCACAGTCCATGCAATTTAAAAATAACATATCCTTTTCAACGTTAACTGAGGCCATGCTTTCACAGTTGGGACATTTAAAAATTGGTTCTCCTGCATAAATTTCTGTATATGATGGCCACATGTTGACACATGCATTACAATTACAATAAAAGTAATACTGGGACTCTAGAAGTCTTCTTCGCTCATTAACTTTAGTTACTGCATACAAAGCTCCATAATTATCAACAATTTCTTGACCTTTTTTAATTTTTTTGATAGCTCTTAGCACACAGTTACCTTTGTAGCTATGTCTAACAACTACAGGGTCACAGGAATGGTTTAACAAACTAAGAGTTGCATAAATTGCTGATCCTATTTCCTTCAGCTCAGATGCAGCAAACGTCTCTGGGTTGAATTCAATTTCAGATATTTCATGAGCATTGCATGGAAGTATTTGCAGTTGTCTAAGTATAAGCCCTCCAATAAAATGCACATCAGAACCAGTAACATCAGAAGGAAAAAATGGTGTTAATTTCAAATAATTAACCAAAAAGGCTGCCTTTACTGACCTAAGAAACAAATCAGCAACTGTCCTTTTCTCAGTGTTGGTAACAAGAAAATGAATGGCCAAGTAGTCTAATGGATCATGGATTCCGGTGCTATTTAAATGTGGCTTATAAAGTTCATCATTTCGTAAACTGTCTTTAGTTTTTAGAGAAAGCAGATACTTACAACCTGCATTTAAGATAACCCTTAGAGCAAGGTGAGCAAAGTCAATGCCAGAGTCAATAACATGGTTCAAGAACAAACACTCGCCAAAATGATATTGTTTCCATGATTCTTCCTCACAGTTTAAAGAGCAAAATCCAACAACAGCACAGTTCCGACAAGGAATAAGTGCATCACATCTTGACATGCAATGAAAGCAGTGAGTATTATAAAACTCTGGTAACACAATCTTTGAAAATGGCTGATCAACAATTATCACATCCCCAGGATAAATATCCTCTGTTGCAACAGCCTTTCGTCCCTTGTCAGGATCATAGCTCAAAGCAAAGCTTTTACTTGCACTTGAAAAAACTAAATGTCTATCACCTGGCTTTATAGATGGCTTTAATTGTTGACTTAGTCCTTCAGAAACAACTTGTTGTAGATTGACCTTAGGTGTATCTGTCCTTAGGCACTTGTCACACTGTTGCTCCTGTTGTATTAAGTCCCTGGCAACATTATTCCTCTCATCTAATGTTAAACTTACCTCTGCAAGTGAAGCTAAACTTAAGCTAAAACAGTGCTTAGCCATCTCATTATTCCCGGATAATGAAAAACACTTTCCTTTTCTCTGGTACAACTTATAGACAGAGCGCTTGGGATACCCACTTGCAACTGCCAAGTCTATATCACGACTACAAAGTGAAAACTTTTTTAAATACAATAACACTGCCGACCGATTAGCATAAAGGAGAGGCAGCACATTCTCCTTGGACTCCGAGTCGAATTCCTCCATCTTAGGAGCCGTGAAGATACCCAGTGTGTATAATTCCAGTGCTTTCGTGAAGTTTTTGCATTTGTAATACCGATTACCAGCTTCCTTATATTCTAACGACTTCGTAAGAGACTTCCAATTCTTAGGCTTTTCGACGGCAAAGATATCTTTAAATGATGGTAAATTAAGAACCAATTTCACGCGCTCTTCATCAGTGTGGCATTTCGTAAATTCAGCAGTTATCGAAGATATTTCACCTCTACTTTGTAATTCGCGCGAAAAACGATCGAATTCATTTTGAAATGACATCCTGCCAAGTCAGATCTTGACGATCTAACTACATGATCACCCTACTTTTCAATTGAATTGCTGCAATTTAGCAGCCACATGTCCACCCCATTGAAGAAAACAAAACACATTCATGCACCAAACTATCATGTTACTGTCAAGTAGATTGTTATAACTGCAGGTGAGTAGTCAAGTACCGCCCATTTACCATAAAATGTGCAATCCTGTGAACAGGCGACCGTAGCCAAGTTACAATAATAGTGTGCTTGGGCACCTCACAGGGTCACATGGTGCAACAAATTCGTTAATTTGTTTATTTTTTACAGTATCACCACTTTATTCAATAATTTTGTTAAAAGCATCCTTTGCTATAATGTACTCTTTACGATGAAAGTAGGACTAAATAGAACAAATATGGTAAACTAAAACTAATACCAACAAAAATTCGCAAACACATAATAGCTTCAACTCTTTAACTGGCATGCAATATTTCTTTAGCCGCGCTTTCAATAATACACACCCATAAATCTCACTTTGGTTAACACTGAAAGTGACTTTAAATCTAGAATACCTAGAATACACCACCATCTTTTAATTATAGCTACACTTTCCATTTCTAATATTCCTTATATCCCATTTGATATCACTGTCATCCAATTGACGCATCGTGCAAACCGTATCTTTGCAATAAAATGGAGATAAACTGCTCGGAACAACTGTGACGTAGGGTAACAATTCCAATACATCTGCTAGAAGAGAAAGAGGCCATACCCCTATAGTTCTCGCAATGTATTTATCACTATTTGGAAGCGGAGGGCCTCTAATTCTAATCTGTAGCAATTGTATTAGCATGTTCTTGTTTCTCATTTCAAGGATTTGGAACCAAACTATGACTGCTTGATTATCCTTGATCACGGTGTTTTCCTGTCCGGTCAAGATTGCGCCACTCAAAAGAGGCAAAAAGTCTACTGTGTAGAACCTAACAAACCTTGAAAGCTTTGGTGTCAGTGACGTCAAAGTCAAAGATTAAAATAAAAACTTCAAAAGGTTAAATGCTGCTTCATGATTGGTTTCAGTGACCGACATGTGAATGCAACAAGTAATGAATGAAAACAAGAATATACCTGGTTGATGCATTCATCATTTCAAAAAAATTGATACCAGAACGAATTTTTCATGAAGTCTATTCAAGCCGTCGCTGTTATCCAAAGCTAAACACATAAAAAACATACACGGGTTGCTTATGAATACGCTTTCTGGGAAACAAGGAATATTGATTATGTATAAATATGCTTTATGAAATTACGATAGAGGGGTCATAAGTTTCAAACTCAAAAACACTGTTCCCTCGACCCTGTATTGTAGTAGCCCAGTGCAAGGTTTACAAGGGAACATGGTATTTCCTTGGAGCAAGCCATTTTAGGTTAACATTTTGTGCGAGGGCAATGTTGTTAAAGCTTTAATGCCAAGTAGAAAAATTATCAGAGATATTCCTAGGAATTTCATCCAGCTTGGATTCATGAACTTAGTCAGTTAATAACACCGACAAGGTGTTTTTTCAGTTTTATCCCTATGTCTAGCCGTCGCAAACTGCTTTCCGCACCTATCCGTAGATGCAAACAAATGAATCGCCAGTTATCGCAATTTATGCAAGAACAATTTCTAAACTGTTTCGAATCTAGTTCATTTTACTGTTTAATCACAAGCGGATTGTCTTACACAAGCAAGTCAAAGATTGCTTGCTGCAGCAGGATATAAGTCAACATTGCTAAGACTTGTTGCTTACAGCTTAGCATCGATGTAAACAATAGTTCGACAGTTGAGATCGACACAGATATCTTAATCTCGCTCACTAGGTCTCTATTTCAGCCCCGCGAAGCCAGACACAACATAAAGGCGCAAAAATTCTTTAAGGACAAGCTCTTGGCAAATCTCTACTCGTCATGCTGTCTTGGGGTAATTGCCTAGTTGCTATACTGTTTCAAAACCTTAGCAGCATCAAATTCAGTTTCTGAGGATTGTTAACTAACGTAGCCTCGCCACGATCACTTGATTTTAACACTCTTTGTTATGTTTTTCTTGATACCAGTTCTCTCTCCACCATAGCGTTGTAATTCCTTCACAACCTCCCTCACCTAAAATAAACAAAAAAGATGTATGAACGTGGTCAGAATATCCTCCTTATATGACGTTTGCCATGTAAATAAGCAAAAATCTTTCGCAAAATAAACAACTAAGAATCAAGTTGAGATGATAGCAGAAAGCGTGAGGGAAATTAACGTACTGCATTTTTAATTAGCATACTCGTTACCAAGCACAACTGATTCCCATGTCAGGGTTTGGAAATCTCTAGAAAGTGAGCTCTTTATGAGAGTGGGCTCTCTCACCAATGTCATTTTGGTTCCCGTGAAGCGGATTCGACATCGTATCCATTAGCTTGCAAGATTGTCGTCTTATCCACAATACCACGGAGGATCTGACTGGCATTTGACGAACCTAATTAACTATAAATAGTGAGGTTCTAGGCAAACACCGAGGATAAATGGTCCGACGGTTAGCCCTCTACTTCAATAAACCGAAAAAGCAAAGTCAGTGCAACTGCCTATGAGGATGGCAAAACAGGTCGCTTCTCTATATTAAGAATACGGATATCTTCCTATACTTGAAAATGAGTTGTCCAATTCATTATCTTTAACCCAAACCAATGCCAAATAGCCCAGAAAGTTCCCATTATTTATTTCAAACATAGCTCTTGCAGTTAGCTTTTGACCAATACAAACAATTTATAAAGTTCCATCTACAAATTAGACTCATACCTGTCCCTTTCTCTTGATTAACGCTTTTCTAAATTTCGTTTTATGTTTCACCCTAGGATTTTTGAGTTCCTTCCTTCTCTTCCTTGTCAATCCTTTGTTCTTTGCCATCTGCGAAATTTAATATTGCATAAAGCGATAAAGAAATGCTTTAACTACACTCAAAATTATCAACTATGACAAAAAAATGCTGCCAAAGAGTTTATATTTCTATTCATCCTTTCTGTAAATATGTCCACTTTTTGCTTTAAATAAATTCATAACAAAAATTAGCAATATCAGTAAAGGATGAACTTAAGAGAAATAAATGACGATATACCTCCAGGACTCTGAGGAGAATTACAGATGGATTTGTGCAAACAAACAACACGACAGTGACTTCATCTTTCGCTGTAGCGACACAGCAAAATATTACAAAACGGTGTACAGACATCACTTTTTGAATAAGGCATTAAAAAGCCCAACAAATCTGTCCTTCCTTTTTTACCTCATATGTAATCCCTCGTTTACTTTCTTCGTCTGTAAGTTCATCCGCTTCTTCTTCCACGACTTGATGCCTGCATTTGGAGGCACACACGGCAAAGAGACAGGGATAGTTCCTTGATTCAAATGCTACTACACAATTCCTAATACGTTGTTTTTACCCAGTGACTTCCCTACGCTAGCAATGACTATAGAGTAGAGCAACAGTTTACTAACTGAATTTATACATCCTGGACATTGAATGTAAAACTTTCCACCATATAAAGTCTAATGAGAGTCACCATTGTTTTAGTTGCAAGTACATCAGCCGAATATTTCCGAACAGCCATGCTGCTTCATATGGAACATTTTTCCCGAATGGGTATAGTTAGGTATGAACAAGTCTTATTTGCGTCTTGTTTCTTTGCAAGGATATCATATGGTACCTTGATTTCCATGGGAGTTATGAATTTTTAAACTGTGCTCTCTGTCACTCAGTTATTTTGCATTGCAAAATCATTATTTCGCGGTGACACTTAAGCTTCTGGTATATATCAATTCACTTACAACATGCTGTGGGATTAATACAAAAAAGGAACAAAGGTTGTCATTTTACGACCCTGATGTAGAGAAGATCTTAGCCAGGCGATCGACCCATCTACTAAATTACCGACAATGTCCTTCTTACGTTTGCTAAATAAAGTGAGCCAGAGCAGATGGATAAAAAACCCCACAATGGTGATGGATCATATATTTCTCTCGCTTTCTTCGAAGATTGATAACGAAGGTATTGAATGTTACTGTTCTCCCACGACTCACAAGAATAGACGGTACAATCCGGTCAAGTATGTGTAACCAGGGTATAGTGTGCTTATAACATTACAATTAGGATTTGGCTTAATAAATTCCTCCGTTGTTCACCATAATTAGGGATTAAATCTAACTCATGTGGCAAAATGGGGGTTGAACAGCAAACCTTATTATACAGCAAACGTATTTACTCCAATCTAAGTTGCCTGACAGTATGCAAAGGTCGCAGGAATCAATGTCGTAAAATCAAGCAGAAAAGTCTCAGACGACAATCATAGTTGCTACCAAGAAACGCTCGAATTAATACAATTCAGTCACCGGTGAGAACACGAAGAGAATTAGAACCTTGTAGGACACCCATGCTTCAACAGTATTGGGATGACCATTCTCAAAGGGTAAAAGTATTGTCACATAATTTCCTTAAACGACACAAGGCAAAGGAAATAACCAAATAAATCCCAAATAAATCCTAAATAAATCCCAAATACATCCCAAATAAATCCCAAATAAATCTCATCTGACAGGAGAAGTAAGAATGGCAAACTTTCAAGTACATGAAGCAAAATATCATGTTCATTTAAAGAAGCATACTTTGTTTTCCGTGCTGTTTTTCTCTGTTCTAAGATTGCTTTCATCTTATTATAGTATTCAAGTGGATCAACTGCAACAGCAGATGCTTGCTTACTTCCATTTCTAGCAGAAACTGACACCTGCTAGGGTACGAAAAGGACAAGCACCAATAGCAAACAGAGATAAAAGACACATATGCAGTATTGGATGCAATACGAGAAAACGGAAGGGGCCCGGGAATCGACTTTGGGGGAATCTTTGATATTACGCCCCTTAAAAATACTCAAACAATATTACTGTGGCTCAGTGAGAATCTCAATACCAATTGATTTAAAAAAAGAAGGGTCCTTCCGTCTCACTATATCCCATACGTCATTGACTTTGAGAAAGACCGACGAAAAAAGAATTAACTGGCAGAAAAATCAAGAACATAAAAAATCAACAAAAAGAAAGACATATTTTATTATATCGTACATTACAAAAGGCCACGGAGCTCTAACTGTGGCCATCCGTGAGATCCTAAGACCAAAATATTATGTATCATTAGAAAAGTCGAGAAGAGACAAAGCCATCAACATGAATTGCACATAATACATACCCTGTAGAACCTTTTGGGAGCTTATCATGCAATTTTTCCCTTAGTGCCTTGACTATTATTCTTCAACTTATATGCACACATGCGAAAAATTGTCCTATCTTCCAGTGTTAAAGAATCAATCTTATTGTGGTACAAAACTTGAAAATCGCCTTGAAAATTTGCGATGTTGCGCTAAAAAATACTAGCTTTTAAATATGTTTAAAGTCGCAAATTTTCAAGGCGATGTTAAATTATCCTTTAAAAGATTCCTGGATCCAGGTGGTGTTCCGGATCTCCCCGAAAATTTAACCATTTATTCCTAATCCTAAGTCGGACACTTCCTGAAATGGTCGTCAAAATACATCCATAAGATTTTTAGTTATCCAGTTAAAAATGAACGAACGAACGGACAGGTAGACAAACCCTGGAAAAAACATAACCTCCTGGCGTAGGAAACTATAATACGGGCATGCAGACAATCTACGCCCTTGTGCTTCATATTATTTGTACTTGTGGGTTCATCATTTACCTTAAACCCAATAAATGCGGCAACTACACTTGCGTAAACTATACTGATACTTTCACCACGGTTTACTGGATTTGTTTTGAAATATAAAATGTTATCGAGATGCTTAATTGGGCTCAACAGACTGTAAACATTGCTTAAGGTGCAAAAAATGCATGTATTAGCTGCACAGTTTTGTCTTATAAAACACCTATAAAACCTAACATCTATATCTTAATGCAATACTTCAAGGGTCTTACTTGTATAGCTGATTTGTTTCATTAAACGACACAAACTGATTTACAGGATGAGTGCCAGAGGCAGTGGCAGTTTAACAAAAAAGTATCAAACCTGGTAAGTGGCGACATCTCTGCTTCCATTTGCCAACTTGCCAAAACTCGATGACACTTGGTTGCATTCAACAGATACCTAATCCAGACAGACAATCGGTCATTAACAATACCCTTATGGACATTTAATCGATTTGTGGTAAATTGCAAGTGTTGATGTTCTGCGCTAAATGGCTAAGTAAAGGCGAATTGTAATCACTGTCTATCAATGCAACTTTAGCACCATTCGAAAGGCCTTTCCCATAATGCACAAAAAACTAATACAGTAAAAAACATGTACATCGCTGGCCTATAGGGCCATAGTAATGTCATACACAGTCCCCTTGATAAGGGTACAACATTACAAATGACAGGGAGTTCGATTAGGTGCCATAGTAGATAAAGCTCATTATATATACACATAAATACCATATACATATAGTTTATACATATATACATACACATATTGTACACATATA
>JANTCA010000746.1:0-12483 GCA_024741275.1 Chironex yamaguchii
ATTAGACAATCTTTATGTCTGTTACTTACTGAAGCAAGTCCACAAAGGGTTTGAAAGAAGTTTTATTTTGGCGTCGAAAAACCTTCTTTTACATTCTTTTCATGCACGTAATAAATATAGAGAGGAAAAGTATTTTGCTGCGTGTGTCTATAGGTCAAAATCATGACCTTAATTACATCTTAACTTAGACTAATACACTAATATTCACAATTTGCTCTTGCAACGTAAAAGTTTTGTTAGTAATTAAAGTTTAAGTACGCAAAATAGCAAAAAATGATGACAAAAGCCTTTAAAGTTGATTTATTTCACTTTAAAAGCTTGCTTTATCTACCTGAGGTGATTTTTTTTTTACTCATTTCAAAGTAATCGCCATTGTCAATAAGAAATAGCCGACAAGAGAATGCAAATTTTGTTTTAGAAGATTCCTAAGTGTGAAGATTAGTCGGTCTACATTGAAGTCAAGGAACCATTGCTACGTAGACAGAAATAGTCCCTCTTTGACTCTAAGATAACAGTTCTTATTTCAATGTGATTTTGACAGTTGTCTCTGATTAATAGAGTTCACCACAACTTTTTTGCTTTACTCAATATGAGATCGATGGTCTAATACTCGATAATGAGGAATAGGTTTGCTCTAAAATCCTTATCGCTAGGAACGCCAAACGTTGATGTAAACCCCAAAAGAAAGTTCATTAACATTTATTTAGACCATTAGCTTCGATTATGTCATAGTATGTATCTGTTTAGTAAGTATACAAATCTTACGTAAAGTATGTTCTTATATTTTTGAGGTCAGTGTAAATCAATGTCAATGCTCTGTACTTACTCCAAACAGATCTTGAGAGCGTATTAATTTGGAGAATTAGGTGATTGTCAGAGACCTCCATTTGACAACACAATCATTACAGAACCTTGCAAAATCAGTGTCAGACAAATTTAGTATAATTTCGAGAAAAGTTTCAGAAGATCCATTTTGAAATGGCAGTAACAAGAAGTGGAGATTGTAATGATGACGACATATACAGTGGAAGCATAAGCGTTCATTGATGAAAAAAGAAAGAGCAAGCAGCTAGTACTGCTGCCACATCTGGGCTGGGGTTCCTGCCAATTTACTCGGTCGAACCCAACCAGCAATTTTGATCACATTGGCCCTGGCGTATTATCTACATTGTGTTTGTCGTCTATATTTTTGCCATGAATTGCCTTCCGAAACCTGGACTCAAAACGTTTCAGTGAACGAAGAGTTTCTTTCAATCATATCCATACAAAATCAAATGCCTCTTTTTATTAAGAACTTGTGTTAAAAATAGCTTCTTTCCTCAAAATTTAAAACTGCAGATCTCTTTGTGTGCTGAAAGCTTTCCCATTACACGCGATTAGCAAACTTTTAAGTCATTTATCGTTAGTTTTCCTCATAATATTTTTTCATTTCTCTCTTTTAACTTTCTTCCTAACCTAGCTCTGAACCTAGTAGCGGTTTTGAGCCACACAGTACTAAAGATAGACGTAATGTACGTAGTAGAATAAATCGTTCCTCGTGGAGTGAATATCATAGACATGAGAAAGAGTAAACTTCTGTCTCTTCAATTTGCTAATTCAGTGTTATTTGACTCAAGGAAATACATTGCAAATATTAGCCACACTTTTCTGAATTGTTTAAGCTAAATGGAAATTATGAATTCTATGGAGAGGGCGTGTTATCTGACGTTCTCTCAAAATGACAAGTATTAGAAAATACGTTTGAGGAGAGCTTTTTTTATGATTTTATAGCTCTCTAAATGAATGCGATATATAGTTTAAGATTCTAGATAAAAATCTCTTTAAACGATTTCCTTTACTTTTGGAAATCAAGTAAATTCTTTCTGATCACATAAACATGGAAAGAACCCAATGCTTTTATGCTTTTTACAAATTTCACATTGTTAACACTGCAGTGTTAAAACTGCTGAAAGAAAATTATTCACACCTCTACGGAGCAATTTAGCAAGAGTATCTTAAGCGTAGCGCTTGTTTTAGCATCTTACCATCAGAGCACAACAACAGGCCTCAACATTTGAAAGCTTTTTGCTTCATTATCGTAAATTATACAACCCTAAACAACAGAAGTGGCAAATTTATTCTTTATTTACAGTTCAAGTAACCGATAGAAGTCGAATTAAATACACCATATGCTGCAAATACAATAGCACTGACACAGGCAGCCAAATTCATGTTAACTTGTTAGCAATCTATTACCTACCTTAACTCAAATGGCAGCCGTAAGCAGCAATCTTATCATGTACCAAATTGAAGGATTAAACTCCTCTTCTCGGTATGGGTAAACAGGTCTTTCTATGCTCATATGTCAATAAAGAAGGAAATAGATCTTTCGCTGAAACCACTTTCCTATGCAAATCCGGTATTAAATACGTATTTGACAGTCAACGTTAAATATACTTTACGAGAGCAGAGGATATGTGTTTTTCTATATTTTGTAATTTTCAGGAACTTTCGTCCTGATATTGCTTCATGAGCTTGTCACTAGCCATATGATTGCCATAACACGATCATGAACTTAAACCTATAGAGATTCAAGGGTCTTTTTTCTTGAAATTTACCAGCCTTAAGTCCAAAATCCTCTGCGGTACTCTTTGTATTTATAAACATAAGGTCAAATTATATTTTCCAGCTGGCCTGCAATTGAAAATGTTCCATATAATGTCTTGAGGAATATCACAAAACATCATGCCTTCTACATAGGAGATACCACACTTACTTTAGTTTTTACAGGATCTAGAGTACCTATCTTGTTACCCAAGGAAAAGTATGGTACACAAGTTTTTGTATCTTGCAATCTAATCAAAAGTATTATTTAAGAATATCTGTATTTCAATGCAATACTCGCACTAGCACAGTTTATAACGAAAACCACCTTTTCTGTTTTAAAGGGATAATTATACTACCTTCATCAAGAATAATGCAAGCATACATGGCATGCAAAGGTATATCAGTGTGCAGATGTTTGCAACAATTTTATAAATTTAGTGAAAGGAAAATGCATCAATGATATTGATCAACTTTCTTACATATGCGATTCGTCTACCTTACAAAATCAGAAACGAAGTAACTACTGATATTAAAAAGACTCCGTCCTGCTTATTTCAAAACGAAACTTGGATACCAGAAAAAATCCTGGGCACCAAATATTATTTGCAAAAGGTGTGCATCAAGAGCCTAGAAACTGGTCAAAAGGTAACAGGAATCGGCTTGTATTTGAAATATCTAAAAAATTTATTATGTGACATTTGCCCTGTTTTCAATTGTAGGTAACAGAAAACTGAAGAAAAATTAAGCATAAGGTCAGAAAATTTAACTGATTGTTAGCTATCCGGCAAAAGAGTAGCAGGAAAGGAAAATATGCAATAAATTATGTTATGACCCAAAGAGGTAATAATAGAAAACAATTAACAAGCATTTGGTTCTTTAACAATTTGTAATTTTAAAGAAAGAATTGACAAATTGTAATTTTAAGTGAATTATTACATCAGTTGGAGGTGTCAATTTAGTACTTTGCCAATTACGCAGAATTCCATGAGTTAATTTGTATTTTATACTTAAAGACAACCTTGCCGCAAAACATTAGAGGTTTACATCCACGATAGACCTTTTTACTTATAATAGTGAAACTGATCTTGGACGAAAAGACCTAGTACTCTTCTACAGACCCTAAAACATGTGACACCATGCACATAATAACGAAGAATACTTCCAGTGTATAACTAAATGCCTCGCATTGTTTGCTAATACAGATGCGACCATTTCAAGACCCATTGGATTGACTTACCATTTCCTTTAAAAATAGATTCTTTTCAGACGTCAAAATTAATTCTCCAAACTGTTGTAATGTAATTTTAATGACAAAAAGGTCTTGATTACTCTCCAAGGTAAATCGTAAAGATTTATTCTAGGAATTAGAGTACAATAACATAATTTACTGTGTTACAGTAAAGATCCTTTACACTGATGTTGCGGTTTCGATATTAACAAGTAAATACGTTTTAGTGCAGCAAATTGCTTATCTAAACATATGAAACACGATTTAAAGTACACTGATTCTCAAACAACTTGTTTCGCGTTTTCTGTACCTCAATGATTAATGACCAATCCACTACAAGTCATTTACATACAGGTGTATTTTTGCTATTAGTGTAGATAACGTTTGTGACACTACTGATTAATACTAAAACTTGGTAAAGACAGGAATTATGAAAAACCAAGGTACAACTTCTGTTGATAACTAGAAAGTATTCTGGTGGCAAAATATCATATGATTGTATTATTTATTCTGCCAAGGTTATCTACATACATTTACATGGACTAAAGTGGATCCTACTAGACAAAGACCTGTCTCTTCTTGCACTTTAATATTTGTTGTGTACTTTTGTTCTCTGAAAGCTATCATAGCATTACAACTCACTTTTGCGTCTTGTACGTGGTTTTCTACCTCTTCCTATTTCTTCATTTGGGTACCATGCCATCACTTTCCCTATCCATCTGGCATCTACCATCCCAAACACATATTCTGTCTAGATGAATTTTGCTCGCCTTTAGCCGTCGTCTTAACCTTGTTTATGTAGATATCCAATCTCCTCTAAAATACATGTAAGTTTAATGCCTTTCAAGGAACAGAACTATCCATCCATAAATTTTTGACTTACAAGGCCTATACTTAAAAGTAGAAAAGTTAAATCTATGACATTTTTATCTCTACAAGACTGCATCTTAATTAGCTCACTCTTCAGGGTATTTTTCTGTAAGAATCGTTAAGTGCTTTTTTAGCCAAGAAGGGGCCACTTGATCAAAGGATGACAGTCATTTGTTAAGGCTTATAGGTATGCTCTTAGGTACGATTGGTGGCTGCTCACTCTTGTGGTGGATGTATTGTAGTGAGGTTAGTCATCGTAAAGGGGTTAGTCTCACGTTTGTGAGAGAAAAGTTTTCCTAAAATGCTGATGTGTCGTTTCTTGGTTATCAGTCTATGGTGGTGGCCCCTAGTATCGTGTTGGACGACAGTGAACTTAAGATCGGTTGTGATATCATGTTTTGTCCGGCCCTGATGTAATACTAGTTATATATCATCATGGTGACAAAAGTCTCCCAGGTGTCCACAGGATTGCTTGGAAAACGACATTTCAAAGGCATACCCACTTGTGCAAAATCTCATGCTCTAACCCATACGTGTATTGATGCCATGGTTCCAATTTCCTGCAAACAACAGACCAGAACGCCCATCCCATTAGTCATACCATAAGTTGGCTACTATCAAATAAATGTAAACATGCCTGTGACACATAATTTTGTTGGCAGTAGAGGCTTAATGATAGTAACCATGGCTCATCCGAGATCAGAAAAATGACAAAAACATTAACGCCATTTCCAGAAACCTAATACTGCACCTTGCAGACAAATAGGCAAGCAATTTTCTTAACAGCTGAAAGAACAACAATTACTTGAACAATCTTTTTGTGATACAAAATTTGAAATTCGCCTTAAAAATTTGCACATTGCGCTAAAAACATACTTTAAAGCTCATAAATAGGTATAAATAGGTTGCCATTTTTATATACTTTCCTTTCTGACATTTCGTACTCTGAAGAGTGTCAGACGAGCCTTTAAGTATGTTTTTAGCGCAATGTCACAAATTTTGAAGGCGAAAAACAATTATAAACAAATGAATATTCTAGGCTGCTATTCCTGTCGAGCTTTTCAATTCAGCACACAGAGAGTTGAAAATACCTGGGTTGACTCATAGACCGTCAATAATAAAACGTAAACATTCTGGTTTGGAATCTGCCTGGAAGACTTTTCTTGGCTACGTTTCTAGTAGATATTAAGTCTTTTGCTAGGATCTATATATACAGAAAGCTTCTTATATATTAACCATAAAAGATTTTTTGTTACCAGTCCTTACTGCTCAAGCGTTTATGTAGTGTTCTAGTTGAAGACAGAACAAATACCAGCACTGCATGTTTTATAACTAACCAATTTTGCAAGCTTTAAACATAATTACTGCAAATAAAATAGTGTATTATGATTAGACTCAGTTCACATATTTGTAGTCTCGTTTAAAGCAAGAACTCCAATATACTTGCTGTTATTGAAACTCAGGAGCGACTGAAGTTGTAAGAGACCGCCATACAGAATATTACCTCCTTAGTTAGAATTTAGACAACAACCAATTTCACTACAGTTTTAACATTAAGTCAATAATCAAAGTAGGTTGAAGCAAGCAGAGGAAATTTTTTAGTCCCCTATACATTTAATCTTTACGAAATATTGAACATGTAAAGTTATCAGAAACCTCCCTAGTTTTAGGTATTAGGTCAAATTTATTAGCACCCTCACGTGGGGTGTTAGGATTTGCGGTGAAGCGTATTTACTTTGTTTATTAACCAGGAAACTTTGCTAAGGAAACGTAAAGCATCATTTTAAGGAATTAAATGATTCAAACCAAGAGAGAAAGTCTTATCCTCCATTCTAATATCAGTTATCATCCCCCAGATAATGGATGACACGTGGCTAATAACGGAAAAGCATGTGCCGAACATGACGACATCCTAACAACGTCCTCGATGACACTGTGTGGTATTTCATTTCATGGTATTGGTATTGAGCGGCAATAGATAAAAATGTAAACAATTACCTAATTAATAACCCTCTGAAAAATATTGATCTTTCACAAAATGTTACTTGATAACAATTTCCTCAGAATCTAGAAAATTTCTATTAACATGATAAGATAGTGGTTTCAGATCTTCAGAAATTATTGAATAGGATTGCATATTTGCTCTACCGTTTATTAGGTGTAAAATTTTGAAACTTAACATCGGAAAGAATGCATCATCTAAGACCAGGAATTTAAATATATATTTTGTTATTCGCTACCTACTTTTAATAGCTTATAATTTATCTCTTTAGAGTAAGAAACAATTTAATGAAAAATGCACATGCTCAGAAACGGTAAGGTTTTGCAGTAAGAAGATAGACATAACTTGCCACCACAAATGATTGCTTTCTCTGCATCTAGGTAACAGTAGATCTACAGGGTTACAAAATCATTGAGCTTTAGCAATATCTTCTACTTATAAATAGGGTGGAGTGTTAGAAGCTCTCACAAAGGCAACAGCGATAACGAAGCCGTTTATGTTAACGCACATTAATCATATTGCCAATACCTATTCTCCGACTATTACTGTGTCTTTTGGGCAGCAGCGTGCTGTAGGAAATATTAAATGCCTAAGGATGAGATGATCTGAACGCGACCGCAGTAAACTGATACTCGACCACATGAACTATTGAACAGAGGTGATATATATTTGAGGTCTAAAGGACACATGCCATACCCTATTTGCTAATAGGGTATGGCATGTGTCCTTGGTTGTCATAGCAGTTATCGTTTAAATCGGCGTTAGGTTGACCAGAATTATATTCTGTAAAGAGGATATAATAAATACAGTGTTGTCTCTTTCTTACTCATGTGCAGTATATTTTAATTGCGTCATCCTCAAGAAGGTTTTTACTAACCTCAGTTTCACTGGTAGGTTCGACAACATGAGACAACGATATCACAGAGGAAAGAAAATACAACAATTTATGATATTTGAACCTTTTCAACAATTTTACTCTATTTGAATTCATCATCTTCTCGAAATTTTATTAACCAATTTAATTACCGTTTTGAATCTAGCTCTAGTCTTTGCGATATCAGAACACTTTTGTTGCTGAAGGAACAACTAAAATATTGTGTGGATGAGAAAGTTAATAACGTCTGCGGTAACTGCTTTCAAACACCGTGTGTTCCATCCTTACAAGGCATTTGTTATCTGTTGTCATTCGTCACTTTGCACTGACGGCACATTGGCGGCCTTTCTTCCACGATAAAAAAGTAAATCTGTTATTATGACTGTGACATCATCCAACCCAGATCTTACAACTGGCACTCAAAAGCTTGTTTTGTCGAACTAAATTTAATCGAAACGGAATTATGTATATTTGTTCTGGCAAATTGTCTTGTGAAAACAAGCTTTAATTATTTTCACCAATTTGCAAGGAGTTAGGTGAAGCAAACCAGTTGCTGGTTTTATTTCAAGCCCATTAGTCTAAACGTAAATGGCGAGCCAGATGTAACAAAGTTAACAGGATAAGAGGTACTTGGAACTGTTAATGACATACTTTGCATCTACTTAGAGGGAATTTTCCTAGCATTCTGTTGTATGGCAGAGACCATCAAAGATACCTACTTTTTATTATTTGTACGTCGAGGCAATGACGACGAGGTGCTTGGCACGTTATTGCTTTAGACGTTTGGAAACAATTTGATATCTAAGACCCAGATCACACTAGAATGAATCCAAACGGATCCGCACCAAAACAAGCACAGATAGGCTTGAACAATCTTTTTGTGGTACAAAACTTAAAAATTGCCTGAAAATTTGCGACATTGCGCTAAAATCACACTTAAAAGCTTTTTTCGTCTGACACTCATGAGAGTATGAAACGTCAGAAAGGAAAGTATATGTATATGGCAACCTATTTATACGAAACACGTAGCAAAAGTACCCAATCCTAGACGAAAAAGGAAATAAGGAAAGAGAAAATGAAGAAACAAAGCATTGTTGGAAGAGTCTAAGTGTAAACGCGAACGAAAATCGTTACGGATCCGAAAAGGACCCTTACCAGTGTAAACGGGGCCTAAGCCACCAACACTACGACAAGCAATTTTAAAAAGTAGTAACACGATAAATGTATCAACACTTCTCGTGGAATATCAGGTAGATGACGTAAGGCAAAAACATAATCCTCGTTGATAAAATAATAGCCAATGCATGTATCGACTGGTCTCACGGCATTGTTAAAACAACACATACGTAGAAGAATGTGTTATCCATGGTAAAACTCCAAACTTTTTACGAGAGCAAATGGATGTCTCACTCATTAAGCCTGCAAGGACAAGATCCGTGTTAGAGCTAAGGAATTCATATTCTATAATCAGCGCGTTTTTTTTCTTTGGCCGCACTGATTAAAACTTATCCTTAATCTCCATGTGTACCAATATTTGGAATAATGTTTTATTATTTACTAGTTTAATAATTCTCGACACCTGGTGGAAACTAAATAACAACGTCGCAAGGTGGAAATTACCTCTGTTAAAGAACAGTAACAGACGTCATTTGACGCAGTGCTGTTTCTGTTTTTTGGCAGCAATTACTCATGGAGCAATTTTTTTCTACTCCGTTTTTGCTCATCCGTTGCACCAAAATTTCAATGAGTATCAAATCTATAGACCTTCCACTAAATAACCCAGGGGCGGCAGGTAGTGCTAATAATGCTCATCGTTATTAGCAGTTTTTCCCCAAAGTAACTGTACCATATGTAACAAATTACAAAACAGAACTTCAGAAATTTTGAATCAAACTGATCCGTCCTCTATATGAAGAGACCTATTCAATTTTTGTTTGCTGTAATATCATAAAAACCATTGGCATCTCTATTTTCTTTTGTCTTATTCTGTAAAAGGAGACCCTTGCATTCCTTCCCCATTGAAATGTTAGCTGTTGTCCATTCCTGGCCATGCTATTTATCAGGCAGTTTTAATAGTGAAAGCAGAGAAACAGTTGAAAGTTACATCATATTTGCTTTTGTCTGCGATGCAATTCCTGTTGTGAATATCAAAATTGATCATTGTGCATTCTTTTTGACCGTCAGAAGATTGTCCAGTTAAGCCAGTGATATCCACATGTGACTTATTAAGAGCTTTGTTTCTTTAGATAAATACTTTTATCAAAGTTGAATTATTTGTGATGTTTTAAGAATCATTAAAATATACTTTACCGAAATTGATGTACAATACTTTAAAAGTTCGAATGGTGCAGAAAACAGAGCTAATATCAGTCTTTCATTAGGACAACTGACCATTTTTATTGGATGTATTTAGGTAAATATATTTCATCAGCATAAAATTGTTGATCTTCAATTTGAACGACTAATAAAATACAGCCTTATAAGTAAAAACCCTTATGTAATTAATGTATATTTAAATTATATTTTAAACCAGACTTATCTAAGGGAGTTTGCTGCTACTTCACCTTGCTTTAAGGCAATCTGAGGATTTTATTAATTTACAAGCAAAGACAATAACTATGGTAAATCATTTTTAAATTTCAATGATGTGCAAATGAAACACATCGTGAGCCACAGAGTAACAAATTCATTTTCGCAAATCTGGCTTTTGAAACTTTTCAATTGATTTTATATTGACAACTTTGTATATTCAAATCTACATTGAAATGGAAATTATAGTCAGTAAAACGACTTTGTTACCAGATCTTGACAGATGTTGCTATTTACTAGGGCATTAATACTGGCAGTATGCGCCATCTTACCATGCACATAGTTGTATAAAAATATTGAAGACGATTAATGACGTTTATCATCAGCCCATAAAGCTTTTCTAATGGTTTACTACGTTGTAAGGAAGAATGGTTAGATTTAAATAGAAAATAATGTGGTATGGCGGCATGGTGGTAGAAATAATAATGAAAATGGCATAACTGGCACAATTACATAATTTCAAGATATTTAGGTTAGATGTACGATACTTTTAGTCTACGTTTGTCATGAGACCTACAGGAGACAATTATTAACTATCCTGGCCACAACTAATAACTCAGATTTCTGGAGTTATAATTGCTCGCAATAGGGAAAGATTTTTCCACTTTACACTATTGTTTATTTTTCAGCATTGGCGTGAATTTTCTAACAATGAATTTGTTCGGTCACCTTCATTGATTTCTCTGATTTGAGTAAACCTGACAACACAAAATGGGATGGATATTTTGCTTTTGTAACTTTGCTAGATACTTTACTAAACCCTTTACATTTTCTTGAAATAATTCACCTGTCACGAATATAATGTCGTCCATCCATTGCAAATAATTGCTGACACAAAAAGTCCAGCTTGTTTCTTGTTGCGTTGATTTAATGTTTCATAAACATGCCGAGGGAATATCAAAGATGGCTGTTGCCGACCGTTTTGATCAATAACAAACGGTACTTTAATGAAAACATATTAAGTAGGAGGTATTTTTTCTTTTGTTCCCTAATATTGGCCAAACAAGTGGATTTTGTCATCAATAGTAGAGATGGTAGACGGAAGAAAAAAGTGATAATAACAAGAAGATTTTTATGATACGATTGTTGGCACTTGATAAAAGATGAGGGTCACCGTTTCCTTTTTGTTGCTGTTGTTGACTTACAATGCAGACTTTACAATGAGTTGGTAATCAGATATTGGTCGTGGTAAACTAAAAGAAAACGATGTCGGTTGTTGTTTGTTGACTGTTTACTGCATTTCAGGAAAATCCAGTGTTTACCTGCTGGTTTTCAAGTTAAAACATCAAACAACAATCCATTCTTTTATTGTCTCAATCCCAAAAATGGATTCTACAGATTTGACCAAATTTGATCAACTTGTACAACAGATGACAAGAGTAGAGCTACCATATTAATCGTTTCTACTGGCTTTGTGAGTTACAGCAGCAAGTGCTATATTGTAACTAAAGAAAAGACAAACAACGTACTTTATCATAACCAAAACATGTAACTGTAGTTAATTAATCTTCATGTTATTGTCAGTACCCGAAGTGTGAATCTGTGATTAATATTCTTTGGGCAACTGCTTTGAATCCTCTAATCTACTTCTATACTTTCAATATGGTTCCCACTCATTTTATACCTATTGTTGAGTATTTTGATTCTTCTGGATTTAATTTTGTTTATGTTGATAATCATTCTGACGAGATCAGGGCTGTATGGATTGTAGTGCATTTAGTACGAAAGCCAGCTTTATCCACAGTCTGAAAATTTTCTTTCTTTCCTTGGTCTAATCCATCACAATCCCTGCGTTCTTTCTTGCAAATCCGAACTTCAGAGGTTGTACCTGGTAGTCAACAACCAAATGTTTGCATTAGGATGCTGCAAGGGTCTTTTCTTGACCCAACATAATCTATTCTTGTTATCAATAACCTACATGATCACATTATATCTTAACCTGTGATAAAATGACTCCAAAGATGTTTTCATATCAGAAGAGCAGGTCTTTCTTTGCCAAGAAGGTACGAAAGGATGTGAAGGTAGGAAAGTACGATTAAAATGCCATGTACCTATCAAGGTCTACGAAAGGAGCTATTACCAATAAACTGTTACGGACAACACTTGGTTTCCTTTGTATTTCAATAACTTCATACTTTCCGAGAAAACTTTGAGACTGAATTGAACTAACGACAAGTACATGACGTTTTTTGCTCAGATAGCTGCAGAGATGTTAGTGCTTAATTACTGAGTTAAAAATTACCTATAAATCTAATATATATATATATATATA
The DNA here is from genome assembly GCA_024741275.1 of Chironex yamaguchii. Lineage (NCBI taxonomy): Eukaryota > Metazoa > Cnidaria > Cubozoa > Chirodropida > Chirodropidae > Chironex > Chironex yamaguchii. Next base: position 12,422 of record JANTCA010000746.1, read on the forward strand.
TAGTAACTGATGAAGACTAATGTCGAAACGTTTTAATTGAAGAGTGTATTTTTTGAGTAAAT